>JBAPGN010001318.1:0-24657 GCA_037355405.1 Vitis amurensis | reverse complement strand
TTTTGAGAATATCATTTTGAAGAGAAAACTTTCACTGTGGGAAGATTTTTATCAAATCAATAGAACCAGTTTTTGAAAAATGATGGGATTCAAGAATACAAATCTTCATCAAATGGGCTTTTGCAATATGATTGCATGAAGTCAGCTTTAAGGTTTGGCTGCTTGGGCCAAGGTTTGAGAAGGCTTAGAGATATTACCTAAGGCTTGAAATTGGTTTGAAATAGGAATTTAGGTTTGAGGTTGTGTAGTCTTAGGTTTTTCAATGGGCATAGCATAAGATGCTTTTGAATTGGGCCTATTTTTATTGGACTTTAAGTTGCTCATTTCACTTACAGAAATTCTCAAGAAAGGAAATCAGGGAGATAATTAAAATCACCTTTTATAAATTCAGTTTCAAAATAAAAAAAAAAACTGATAAAATCATTTGCTATCTAGAAAAGAGTTGTTTTGAAGCAATATTTGAACATCTTTTTGAAGAATTTCTTTTGCACTTTTGCAATCAACTTGAAGAATAATTTTTTTTTTTTTTTTGTTAAAAACGTCTTCTTGAAATTTTTGAATGCATATAACAATAGCTAAAGTTTCTTTTTTGATGGTTGAATAATTTTCCTAAGGGCCACTCCCTATTCTAGAATGAAAACGAACAATGGAGATTTGATTTTGGAATTCTTGCTTGAGAATACCACCATATCCTATATTAAAGGCATCTGTTCCTATAATAGGAAAGGCTAAAGGATTAAGGATTCCTAAACAAGGAAGTCTATTAACCTGTTCTATGACAAGTTTGACTATATTTGTATGTTTTTGTGTCCAAGGCTTTGGATTTTGTCTAAGCCTAAGGTACAAAGGTTTGATAATGGTTCTAAGATTCGGGTAGAAGTCTGATACATAGTTTAGACTTCTAAGAAACCTTTAAAGTTAGGTATTTTCTTTAATTATTAGGAAACTTACTAGAGAATTCTATAGACATTTGAATCAGTTTAATCGTTCCTTGATAGATTTCAAATCCTAGAAATCTAATCTTGGTTTGAAATAATTTAAGCTTAGAGGCTAACACAACTAAGCCATTTTTCCCTAACAATTTTTTGAAAGATTTTTAGATGTTTAAAGTGGCATTTTATAGAATTTGAAAATATAAGTACATCATCAATATATACTAAGGAGAAATTAGTATAGGGATTGAAGATATCATTCATTATATTTTGAAATTCTGAAGGGGCATTCTTCAAACAAAAAGACATCATATTCCATTCATAATGCCCAAATGGAATAGTGAACGTAGTTTTGTATGTCTTTTTATGAACTTGGATTTGCCAAAATCTAGACTTCATATCAATTTTTGAAAAAATTGAAGCATTATAAAGGCATCTAATAAGGTCTCGTTTGTTAAGTGTTGGATATCTTATCCATTTGAGAACCTTACTTAAAGGCTTGTAATTTAGAACAAGCCTTGGAGTACCTCTTTCAATCTCTGAAGGTTTTGGTACATAGAAAATAGCACAACTCCAAGGAGAATGACTCTCTCTAATTAGATTTTCATCTAAAAGGTCTTTTATTTCTTTTTTACAATACTTAAGTAATTGAGCATTCATTTGAATTGGTCTTGCATTAGTAGAAATTTGAGATTCATCAAACCCTTCAATGTAGGGCAAGGAAACTTTATGTTTCTTTCTAATTTAGAAAGCATTAGGAATAGAAGAACATAAATATGTTTCAATTTGTTTTTTAAACTTATCTATTTTTCTTTGAATATCCTTTCGTAAAAATTTTCTTCAATTCTTTTATAATGTATTTCTTTGTTTAAGAATTTGATGTGTTGTTTTTTCTTTTGAATTAAATTAACTTCTTCATTTTGGAGTATGTTTAATTCTTTAGTTTGTATGGGATTAACAAATTTGAAACAAATACTATTTTAATTCCTTCATTGTCTACTTTAAAATGATAAAGTAGGGTGAGGAATGGTGTTCCTAAGATTATCTCCTTTTGCATGTCTTTGACAAGTAAGAGAGAAATTTTGAAACAAATGTTTTTATTACATATATGTACGTTTGAGATTTTGAAATCTATTTGCAAGGGTTGTGAGTTAGCACTTACAGCCCCTTGGGTAGTTTTTCAAAATATACAGTAGAAATTAATCCTTTCTATGCATAATTGACATCAACACCAGAATCAACTAATGCTAAAAATTCTTTTGAAAAGTCAAGTTTGATAAAGAGTTTTACTTTGACATAACATTTTTGAGATTTCATCCTAGTTATAGTTTTTATAAATAATCTAAAAGATACTCCATCTTTCACTTTTTATCTTTGGTGTCTTCTAACTTATTATTTTCTAAGATTTGAAGTGTGTTTTCTATTTCTTGATTTTGACTTATCATAGTATTGATTTGAAGTTTTATTTGACTTATTTTATTTTGAAGGTCTTGAATACCTATTGGTTTAGGTTTGGAAAAATTTTCTAATATTGTTTTTAAACTGTATTGATTTATATTTTCTATTATGTGTTCTTTGTCTAGTTTTTGAAATTCAAGGTATTTTTTGAAGTATTCCTTTTGAATGTTTAGATCTGGAATCTTATTTATTAATTATAGTAAGAAGTTTTGCTCACTTGTTACTACATTTATTCTTTTAATATTATAAAGACAATTTTCCATACAATCACAAGATGACTGTGAGGAAGACTCATTTGACTCATATTGGAAGAGTCTTCTTCGATTAGAAGAAGTTGATCCTCATTGGATGATACTACAAATGTTTGATCAGATGACTCAAACTATGATTTAGTTTTGATTAGATTAATCATTTGTTGTTTGAGATGTTTTCCTATGTCTAAGGTTTTGATAATTTCTTTGATCTTGAAGTCTGGGCCAATGTGTCATCTTCTGCCACACTTGAAACATTTTATTTCTCTTTTATATGTTTTCTTTGTAGAAGGATTTTGTTGGGATTTGTTTGAATATTTTCTATGTTTTTGTTTTTTATAATATGGTTCTTCTTTAAAGTTTGAATGTTTTTTATATGATTTCTTTTTATTGGATTTATAATGTTTTTCTTGTTTAGCTAAAGAGGGAAGGATTTTCTCATACCCATATTGGGCACAAAATGATCCTAATTCCCTTTTTAAAATTCTAAGATCTTTTTTAATTATAACATTTACCTTAATCAGTGAACAAATGTACAATGCTTCTTTGTTTATGAAGTTTATCAATTCTCCATAGGTTAAGAAGTCATATGGTATTATCCAATAATACTTCTCTTTGATTTTCATTCGAATTCTTTCAGCTAGAGTTTTTGGTAACCCATGAACAAATCTTTCTTTTCAAAAAGGTTGATTTGCATCTGTCCTAGTATAGACTTTGGATAAGTATACATCTTTATACCAACTAAAGTCTCCTAGTTTTCTACATTTGAGGTTTTGAAGTATTTTTAAAGCATGTTCTTGAAAAACCATTGGTTCTCCTAGAAAGTGTTTGGTTATGGCATAAATCAAAGTATGCATAGAGTTTTGATTTCCTTTTTCATCTAAACTAGTTTGAACCATTTCTTTTTCTTCTTCAATGAGGACATTTATCCCACTATCCTTTGAGCTGACTAGTAAATCCTGCAATCAAGTGTCTATTAATCAGATGGTCAGTATTTCTTTTGGATTTGTAGGTTGTAGAAGCCACGACCATTTCTTGAAGTATATTCAAGATTTGATATTCACTTACCCCATCTATGTTCCATTCATAGATGCCATCACCATCTTGTTTTGATTGGATGATATGATTTCTTTCTTCATATTGAAGGTCAGGATGGGCTGGTCTAGAATAGTAATTCCTAGTTTTGGTTGTTGTTTGAATTGACAATTTATCTTGTTTATTTGAGGACCATGTTCCTCGAATGTTTATATATTTTTATTATAACATTTACGGACTTTATGTTTGATATTGAAGGTTTAAGATTAATATCTAATTTTTCTAAGCGTTTTGTTAGGCATTTGATTAATTCATCATTTGAATTTGAAAGTTTAATTGTCTCATTCCCTACTTTCATAGGTTTGAAAATTAGGTGATTTTTATCTAAATTCTTATTTTAGAATTGAGGTATAGTTATTTGACTATTAGTTTTAGGCATTTATAACTTGTCTTCTATCCTATCAAGTTGAGAGAAGAGAGTACCTAGGATTTGATTAGTGAAATTATTTTGTTGTTGAAAACTTTTATAGTCTTTTAATGTTACTGTTCTACCCTTAATATCTTTTGATCCTATGGTTTTGAAATACGAGGCAATTATCTTAGTATTTTGAGATTTTATAATTATTTCTTCTAAGGGAGGATGATTTCAAATTACAGTTTTGTTTTTCGTAGTTTTCCACGTTTGACCTTTTTGAAACATATTAACTTCTAAGAATGGATAGTTAATTTTGTTATTTGAAGCATATATTTCAAAATAAGTAAACATAGAAGCATCTATCCTATTTGACTCCATGTACTTATACCATTCTTCTCTAAAAGTTTCCTTAACTTGATTGGTAAGGGCTTTAGAGAAAAACCATTTTTTTTTTTTACCATTTTTTGGAAGTTTAATTTCTTTCCTTAGATAATCCTTATAAACTATCTATGACCATTAATTGGTTAGGTTCATCTGACATCATTTGAGAATGTGTTGGAGAGGTTAGTGGTGACTCCTAGGTAACATACCTAGGGTTAAGGGATGTTAGGAGCAAAGTGTACATCTTCTAAATTGACAAAGGTTCTTGGAGGTTTGTATTCAAAAGAGGGTCTTGGAAAGGAAGAAAATCTACTACCTGGAGTAGAAATTCTATTACTTGATCCCTCTCTTTTGGCAAACTACAGTCTAACATTTCCTTTATCAACTTGCATGATAAAGAGAGGTTTTTGAACTTCAATTGGCTTAGGAAGAGTCAATCATTTGAAATCCCAAGTGTTTAAGTAAGTTAAAGATTCCCAAGGAATCACTTCAGGAATCATTACATTGGAATGTTCCTCATTGGATTGAAATAAAAGGGTTTTCCCTTTTTGATATGTTAATAAACACTTTGCATTTACTGATGTGGTCATTGTCTTATAATATACTCTATATATTATATGGATCTTTTTTGCTCTAGGATCCATGTCATAACCTTTGGTTTCAACATTTAGGGTTAAGGCTTTGTGGATTGACATATCATCAATATAGCTTAACTCTAAGTTTGGAAAGCAATGGAAATAAACAGGGCCATGTGCCATGTTTGATTCCAAATAACTATACCTTAATTCTTAAGTAGGAATTTAGATAAAAATCGTTCGATTTTCAAACCTGCAGAAGTAGGCAATGAGACAATTAAAATTTCAAACTCAAATGATGAATTAATCAAATTCCTAACAAAACACATAGAACAATTAGATATTACTCTTAAACCTTCAACATCAAACACAAAAGTCTAATAAAAATAGGCCCAACTCAAAAGCATCTTATACTATGCTCATTGAAAAGGCCATGACTACACAATCTCAAACCCAGATTCCTATTTCAAACCAATTTCAGGTCTTAGGAAATATCCTTAAGCCTTGTCAAACCTTTACCTAGGCGGCCCAAACCTCAAAGACAACTTCATGAAATTATATTGCAAAAGCCCATTTGATGAAGATTTGTATTCTTAAATCCCATCATTTTTCAAAAACTGGTTCTATTGATTTGACAAAATCTTCCTAAAAGGAAAGTTTTTTCTTCAAAATGATATTCTCAAAACAAGGAAGTTATATGAATTTATCCTTGTAGATACAGATTCTATAGAAATTTCATATATTCAAAACAAAGACTCTACATAAATTTGTTATTCAAAATGTAAGATTTTCAAAATTATTTATGAAATTGAGTGGGGACAATCTCTTTCAACCCACAAAATGTTTTCTCAAAACTTCAAATCTTCATCTTATGATTATTAGGTTTATATGGATGCATGGTTTTGTGTTTTCCTTTTCTGACCCTTTGATCATTCTTGGTTCTCCTACTAAAATAATAAGATTCAAACTGAGTTTCCAAATTAGTTTCAAGAATGGTGGCTATTCTTTGGCACCATCCCTGAAATCTTTTGTCCTCAAATCAAATATATTTATGATTATTTTAAAGAGCGTGCTAAGGGTTTGATCCTTGCTCATTTTTCTCAAACTTTTTTCTTTACTTCTCATTTCAACTCCCATGGATTTTATGTTGGGACTTTGTCCAAACACATATACTCAAAAGTCTTTTTCCTGCACATTTGGCAACGGAATTCAAGGTCAAATGGTGGTCAAACTTCACTCCCTCTTCTTTTCAACAACTTCCTCATATAAAAAATTAGATTGCAATGAAGTCTCTTTCCAATTTTCAAAATCCTTTTCAACTCACTTGTCTTCTCTCCGATAACCACCTCTCCCAAACAACTCATTTAGTTATCTCTTCAAATAAACTACTAAAGGTACATCTCAAAATGCTTCAACAAAAAGATGTGAAACTTTGTCCTAGCTTGGCTCTAACTCTGATGATGATTCAACTTCGTTAGCCCTTAAAGATCCTCCAAATGAAGACATGTTATGAAATGTTATACACATCAAAAGAACAAGACTGGCCCTCTTTTCAAATATCATCAAATGAGGCAAATTGGCTTTAAAAAAAAAAAGGCCTTATCAACAAATCGTTGGGCTTTATCTTCATTCAAATTGGTTGCTTAGGTCGATGCTCCACTTCTTTCTCAAATCGGGTTTCTTCACAAAGACTGACAACTCATCATCTTCTAAAACCCCAAACTTCAAAATTTTCAAATACGAGTGGGCGATGGTTAATAGCTCACATGGACACCTCAAGCATAAAGAAAAATTTTCTTTCGATGGATTTCAAGCCTCTTCAAATTCGTGAACTTCAAGCCTTTTCAAATCCACTCCCAAAACTCTATATAAGGGGATCCTCCCTTCATCGTAAAGCAAAAGCCACAATTAAGTGAAAAAAATACTTAAGAGAAATCCCTCTTGTTGTAAGAAAAACTTTGTAAGAAAACAAAACACACAGATGAAAGACCTCAAATTTGAAGATCAAGTATGAAGTTTAATGATTTCTCCCAGTTAAGTTTAGAGGAGTCACAAATGGTCTTGCTTAAAACCCAAACAACTAGACAGAGATTCAAGAGAGTTCATCTTCTTCAAATAGGATCTAAAAAATAAAATGCTATAAAGAAGACAGAACTGAATTTGAAATCTTAACTTTTATTTGAAAATAAACAACTTACAAATTGAACTTTGAAGATTACAACAAAGAACTTTGAAGAGAGCTTTTCAGAGCAGAACTCATTACAAGGCTTTTCTCCCAACAAAAGGGATTTCTCTCAAGTATTTATTTTTTTCTCTCAATTATGGCTTTTCCAGACTTAACTGAGAGAAATCATTAAAGTTCATACTTGATCTTCAAATTTGAGGTCTTTCATATGTCTGTTTTGTTTTCTTTTCTATCCAATAAAAAATTAGTATAAAAGTCATGATAGTTAGTTTTCAAATTTAATTTTTCATTTTATTTTATGATTATCTGTTTTAAATTTACATAGTTAGTGTTGGTCAACCCTTTGTGTCCATTGGTCAACCATTTCAACCATGTGGGCATTAAGGTGGTCTCGGTGGTGGTCGTACTAACTGTTAAAACTAAGAACAAAAAACCCATAAAATCATAATGTCAAATTTATTTGGAAATGTTTCTAGAAGTAGCTCCCATAGCAATATGAGTATGATGGAAAACGACCTCAAGATGGTAGAAGAAAACACTTCAAAATTTGAAAATCAGTTGAATATATCAATTGATACCTTGGAAAAATTTATCAAAAATTGGGAAATGCCAAGGCAAAATATAAAAGATATTTACCAAATAGGCAAATTCAAATAGAGATCAAATTATAAAATAAAAATATCTGAAAATACACATTTGATAGGATTATATACTGAAACTATTGAACTCCTTAATTCAAAAGATATAGAACCTTTAAGAAAAGAATTATTCAAAATTCTTCATTAGGTGCTATACAGGTAGTAGTCAAACCTTTAACCTGAATAGGGTTAAACAAACCCATTTGTGTTTGTCTCATAGATGCAAGATACAATAACTTTGATGACTTCTTGTTAGGAGTTATGGAATCAAATATGGCACATGGCCCTATTTATTTCAATTGCTTTTCAAACTTAGAGTTAAGTTGTATTGATGATATGTTAATCCACAGAGCCTTAACCCTAAATGTTCAAACCAAAGGTTATGACATGGATCCTAGAGCAAAAAATATCCTTATAGTATAGAGAGTATATTATAAGGCAATGACCACATTAGTAAATGCAAAGTATTTATTAACGTCTCTAAAAGGGAAAATCCTTTTATTTCAATCCAATGAGGAACATTCTAATGTAATGATTCTTGAAGAGATTCCTTGGGAATCTTTAACTCACTCAAACACTTTGCCTTTCAAATGATTGACTCTTCCTAAGCCAATTGAAGTTCAAAAACCTCTCTTAGTCATGCAAGATGACAAAGGAAATGTTAGACTACAATTTACCAAAAGAAAAGAATCAAGTAGTAGAATTTCTTCTCTAGGTAGTAGAGCTTCTTCTTCTCTAAGACCTTCTTTTGAATACAAAACTCCAAGAACCTTTGTCAAATTAGAAAATGTAGACTTCACTCCTAACATCTCTTAACCTAGGTATGTTACCTAGGAGTCACTACCAACATCTCTAACACATTCTTAAATGATGCCAGATGAACCTAACCAATTATTGGTCATAAATAGTTTGGAACCTTTTGACATAGATAAGGATTATCTAAGGAAAGAAATTAAACTTCCAAAAAAATGATCAAAATCGAAAATATTTTTTCTTTGAAGCCCTTACCAATCAAGTTAGAGAAACTTTTAGAGAAGAATGGTATAAGTACATGGAGTCAAGTAGGATAGATGTCCATATGTTTACTTATTTTGAAATATGTGCTTCAAATAAAAAAAAAATTGACTATCCATTCTTAGAAGTTTATATGTTTCAAAAACGTCAAACCTAGAAAACTACAACAAACAAAACTGTAATTTCAAATCATCCTCCCTTAGAATAAATAATTATAAAAGCTCAAAATACTAAGATAATTTCAAAACTATAAGATCAAAAGACTATAAAAGTCTTCAACAACAAAATAATTTCACCAATCAAATCCTAGGTACTCTCTTCTCTCAACTTGATAGGATAGAAGACAAATTAGAAATGCCTAAAACTAATAGTCAAATAACTATACCTCAATTCTTAAATAGGAACTTATATCAAAATTGCCCGATTTTCAAACATGCAGAGTAGGGAAAGAGACACATAAACTTTCAAAACTTAAATGATGAGTTAATCAAATGCTTAACAAAACACATAGAACAATTAGATATTACTCTTAAACCTTTAACATCAAACACTAAGTCTTTAACTGTTATAGCAGAAATATCAAACATAGAGAAAATAAGATCAACATTTGAGGAACAGGATCCTCAAATAAACAAGATAAATCATCAATTCAAACAACAAACCAAAACTAGGAATTTCTATCCTAGACCAACCCCTCATGACCTTCAATATGAAGGAATAAATCAAATCATCCAATCAAAATATGATGGGGATGGCATCTATGAATGGAACATAGATGGGGTAAGTGAATATCAAATCTTGAATATACTTCAAGAAATGATCATGGCTTCTACAACCTACAAAGCCAAAGAAAATACTGACCACCTAATTAGTAGACACCTGATTGTAGGATTTACTGGCCAACTCAAAGGATGGTGGGATAATGTCCTCACTGAAGAAGAAAAAGAAATGGTTTAAACTACTTTAGATGAAAGAAGAAATCAAAACTCTGTGCATACTTTGATTTATGCCATAACCAAACACTTTTTGGGCGAACCAATGGTTTTTCAAGAACGTGCTTCAGAAATACTTCAAAACCTCAGATGTAGAAAACTAAGAGACTTTAGACGGTATAAAGATGTATACTTATCAAAGTCTATACTAGGATAGATTCAAATCAACCCTTCTGGAAGGAAAGTTTCCTTTATGGGTTACCAAAAACTCTAGCTAAAAGAGTTCAAATGAGAATCAAAGATAAGTATAATTGGATAATACCATATGACTTCTTAACCTATGGAGAATTGATAAACTTCATAAACAAAGAAGCATTGCATCTTGGTTCATTGATCAAGGTAAATGCTACAATTAAAAAAGATCTTAGAACTTCAAAAACAGAATTAGAATCATTTTGTGCCTAATATGGGTATGAGAAAATTCTTCCTCCTTTAGCAAAACAAGAAAAAAATTATAAATCCAATAAGAAGAAATCATATAAAAAAATATTTAATTGAGTATTCATTTGAATTGGTCTTGCCTTAGTAGGAATTTGAGATTCATCAAGCCCTTCAATGCAAGGCAAGAAAACTTTATGTTTCTTTTTATTCTAGAAAACATTAGGAATAGAAGAACATAAATTTGTTTCAATTTGTTTTTAACCTTATCTATTTTTGTTTAAATATCATTTTGTAAAATATTTTCTTCAATTCTTTTATAATGTATTTCTTTGTTTATGAATTTGATGTGTTGCTTTTTCTTTTCAATTAAATTTACTTTTTCATTTTGGAATATGTTTGATACTTTAGTTTTTCCTTTATATATTGTTTTAACTTCTTCATCATCTACTTTAAAAGGATAAAAAATGAGAATGAAAATCAACTTTTAAGTACATGAAAAATATTTTAAACCTAAGTCCACCACCAAATACTATCTTATAAGTTGTCCTAGGTTACTTCAAGTCTTTCAAAGTCTCAAATCTTCACGATATCGACTTTCTTCCATAATTACTCTAGATTTCTTTAGATTTTCTCATTTGAACTTGAAAACTTCACTTGATTTAATTCATAAAAATTAATCTTGTTTTGTAATCATCAAAACTTGATTAAGACCCTTAGGCTAAAAATTTCTTAACTAAAATTTAACATATGCTCTTTGTGAATTATAATATGTCAATTGATCATATAATAAGAAGATTTGAAACTCAAGGATTGGATAAGTACTCTTGAGAGACTGATAGCACATAACTTGTTAGATACGAACACTAGTTCATGGGAAGTCTCCATATAGTGGATAGTATCTCATAGACCCGACTTTTGTCTCATTTTAATATCATAAGATATTGAAGCATAGTTAATTATTTAAATGTTGAATCAACTTTTGAATTGGATTTTAAGGGACAATATTTTTCTATGGGTCCCAATGGTCCCCACTCAAGGTCGTATTCAATAATGACATGTTTTTTTTTGTGAGGTTTTTGGGTTCCTTATGCATATGAGTGAGTGCATAAGGGAGTTTTAGTAAAAATATAAGATTGCACTAGATCTTATTAATAGTCTTTTTGGATTAGGCTAATTAATTAATTAGGACCTAAGTAGGCTAGATTAAATGACCTAGGCCCAAAATGGACTCAAGTTACTTAAGGTCATTGGAAATCCATTCTTCATTCTCTTGCTATTACCCATAGGGACTTCACTTAACCTTATATTCCATGGTGGCATGTTTTTTGAGGGTTTTTTGGGTTCCTTATTCATGAGTGCATAAAGGCATTTCATAAAAATGTAAGGTTGTACTAAATCTTATCAATAGTCTTTTTGGATTGGGTTAATTAATTAATTATCACCTAATAGGGTTAATTAATTAATTAAGACCCAAGTGGGCTAGATTAAATGACCTAGGTCTAATATGGACTTAAGTCATTTGAGTTCATTGGAAATCTAATATAAAACACCCTTAGAGGTTTAGGGCTTTAACTTACACTCTTTCTATTTAGACTCTAGAGAGTCACCTTACCCTTTTAGAGAGTATTCCACCTCCTCCAATGCCTAGATTAAAAAAAAAAGGTTATTAAACAAATGATTATTTGGTTTATGAGATCCATGATGCCACACAAAGTTTCTTTATCAATAGGAAATAATTTATGAACATCTAAATCTCAAGTAAAGCACTTTAAACCTCTATATTAAAGGTTTCATGCTTATATGCTTCCATGTTTTAGATTTAGAGAGTCTTAAAAAGTTTTTGCATATGCCTTATCGATCCATGGCTAGGAATGGAGAGATTTAAGGATTCCCCTAAACATTTTCTTCAAACCTCCTCTTTTATGGTTACTTGCCCTCTATCTTATTCCATAATATTTGAAAAATGGGTATTGCTCAAATACCACTTGAATAATAACCAAAAGTCCAATAGGGAACACCTAGAAATGAGGTAAATGAGTGACTTAAAAATTTAATTAATATTTTTAAATTATAACAAGCTTTTTTCTTACTGAATATCCTAAATAATTAAATGGATTATACCTAAAATCTTTAGGTATTCAAAAATAAGATTTTTAACTTTTAGGGATACCCTATAGTTAGTTAGGGATAAAAATAATATAACTATTAATGTCCAAATAATATCCAAAGAGATGTTAGGGATAACAATAATTAGATATAGGGATAACAACCATAACCACCCTAACAACCTTAATAGTAATCCCAACCAATCAAACAATTTAATCAAGTAATATATGCAGGAACAAATAGATATGTACTTTCTAGGAAAACCTTACAAAATATTAAGCATAATAAATTTAATTTGTTCTAGGCAATTGAAACAAAATATTAAATATAAAAATATAGACAATGAGGCACAATATTTTTTATGTGAAAACCCCTACAAACTGTGAAGATAAAAAATCATGAGGTCTAAGTCCTACCAATATAAATCCACTATTTGAAATCAAGTTCTACAAATTTACTTGGTCACTTTACCCTAAAGACTTACTTTCCAATACCTATGACTTGATCCACATCCATGACACAACAACTCCTTGTTGCTCCATAGTAGATCCTTTAGTCCCTCCGAAGAGATTACTGTTTTCAAGCAACAATTCAAAGATTCAAATCCTTGAATGAGAGAATGGAAATGGTGTGGCAATTAGGTTTTTCTCAGAAGGAGTCCTTCTAAAGAATAAAACGTCCCTCAACAATCTTCTAAGATCTCTATTATCTTTCTAATCTTTGATTTCTAACCCACAAGGGTTTACAAGAGAGGTACTTATAGGCAAAATCCATAAGAGTTTCGATATCTCAAGTTTCCAAATTAGAGTTTAATTAAAATTCATTCAAAATATGTTTTTAAACTCAACAAGATTGACATGACCGCTTGAGCGGACTTTGTCGGCTTAACCACTCTGCATGAGCAATCCTTACCACTTGAGGGGTTGACCGCTTGAGCAGTCCCACCACTTGAGTAGACTTTAACGGCTTAAGCACTCTGCCTAAGCGGTCCTTACAACTTGAGTGGCTGACCGCTTGAGCGAGATTAACCACTTGGATGGGTTGACTGCTTGGGCAGGTTGACCACTTGAGTGGGTTGACTGCTTGAGTGAGATTAACCACTTGAGCAGTCCTTACCACTTGAGTAGGTTGACCACTTGAGCGGGCTAACCGCTTGAGCAACCTTTGCTTTTTGAAAAATCATTTTTAGAAACATTTTTAAGTCAAACCTTTTTAGACATACCTATAACTTCTCAGTTGGACGACTAATAACCCTTCATCTTCAATTGAAAGCAAGTCACTATCTAAAAAGACTTCTATGACCAAACATTAATTGGAATAAAATTGCTAACAAATAAACAAGACTCAATGTCCTAATAATCTCCCATTTTGGAAATTTTGGGACAAAACATTATGATATAAACCCACCTGAACTCTCATAAAGGAGTTTACATAATGATTCGCGTATGTAAATCTAGTCGGGTCATTTAATCAAAAACATTTATAAAACCTATGACCTCATACTAGTGTAGCAAAGCTACTATAGTATAGTGGCTCTCGGGTCGAACTCTGGGATGGGTTTTCATTCTACCAGTGATATACTCATGATTATGAATTGAATTTAATGATTTCCTTTATCAAAAACTTAGAGTTTAAAAGAAAATAAAATTTGTTTTGAAAGTGTTTGAAACTAAATTAACATAAACTAATTAAAAATGGAAGAAAGAAAGTCTCCCGGAGCTCAGGATTGCTAGGATCAAGTTAAGAATGCAAAGTGGAAAATTCCGGATTTTTCTCCTCGCATTGGGGATTTAACCTATAGTTATTTCCCGAACCGGTATAGGTTTAACAATGAAGATTTAATCCATAAAAATCAATAGAAATGGTAGTCAAGGTCCATTAATGGCTTTAGACACTATGGGTCTTCACCTTGAACCACTTTCCAATGGCTCGTACATGATAACTAATGGACTGATATGGATCTAGCAATAAGCATCCACAGAGACCTGAAGCTTACCATGTATTGGCCATTCAAAGTGATTCTAAGGGATTTAAAGCAAAACTTTGGATTTAAAAGCCATTTATGAACTTCAACTACCTGTATTTAAGGCACGAGCGTTTTCCCACCTTGCATCTGGACTTTTCACCTAGCTTCCATCACTCCAAGAAACCAAAAGTTTAGCCTCTCATCCTCTGAGAAAACATCCTCAGAGGTTGTTTGGCTTCCAAGAAAAAGAAAATATTAAAGAGAAAAGGGAAAACGAGAGAGCTCTGTATATTTTTCTAAGTGTAAAACATAACACCCGTCATCATCCAAGAGGTGATTTCCACCCCTTATATAGTTTTTACAAAAGCAAAGCTTGTGATTGGCTTGTTACAAGGAGAAGAAAGAAATTACATCAAAAAATACAAAAGAAAATATCTAAAGTGGAGTCGGCAAAAACAGAGGAAAATTCGCACCACGCATGGGGTGTGCGAATTTTCGCACACCTGAGGGGGGTGTGCGAGTTTCGCCACAACCATTCGCCACACCATTCGCACACCTGGAGCAGTTGTCTTCCGAAAGCCATATCTCCTCGTTTCAGCTCCAAATCGTACACGGTTTGAAGCGTTGGATTCTTGACTTCCTGAGCTTTGAAATGGTATATAGTATGTAAAAAATGGACTTCGGGAAGTGCTCCAAAAGTGCCAAAGAAGACTGCAGCTGCTGTCCTCTGTTTTCCTCCTTGCTTCTCTTTGGTTTTCTTTGCTTTTCTCCTTTGGATGGCTTGTCTTAATGATCTAAAAAGATGTCAAAAACACTAAAACTAGCCACAAATATGATTAGGAGCCATTGCTAGGTCCTTAACATGCCAATTGGAATAAAGATGAAGAATTACTACACAAAAGTGCTTAAAACATAATGACTTAAAGGTGTAAAATAGCACTTTTTGGGTAGTAATCACATAACATACATTAACACTCGATTAAAAATAAACTAAGGAAATGCTTTGCAATGCTTTGTAGTGCTTATCTTCCAACCTTATAACCTGCACACATATATAAAGCTATACCAAAGGTAAGCAATATGAGGGATAAAATAATATCATGAAAGTAAAACTTGGAGGTTTTTCTTGATGTCTTATGAAATCATGAAAAGAAAACAAATTCCTTTAGTGACATCAAGATACAAAGCAAAGCTTGAGAGGAATGTAGATGTATGCAAATCAACCAAACATAATAGAAGCTAGATAAGACCCAATAATTTAACAATAAAGTGTAGGGGGTGTTCACCAACCACAACATAAGAAGTGAAAACCTTAAGAAGAAGCTTCTCTAGCTAGGATTAGTTCTAGAGAGATAGTCAATTCAAACATAAATATCTTGCAAAAAACATCAAAGTTAGGTATCTCTCTTGAATCCTAAAGTCATGCTTCCTAAGGTTGATTTGGTTTACTCCAATGTCTCAGGTTTAATTTCCTCCAATATTTCAATTAAATTCCCTTAATTAAAAAATTAAAGAATTCAAAGAATAAAAAAATTAACTAACTCCCCCTAAATTAAGGAGTTTCTATTTTCACCCTTTAACTCTCCTTTTTAGGTGAATTAAATATTCAATGTTTTACTCCTATATATTTTCAATGTTCTCCATTTTCTTCTTTATTTAAGTAATTCAATTTTCTCTATTTTTTTGTCACGAAAATGGCAATGTAACAAAGATATAAAGATGAGAAATCACACAAAAGAGAAAAAGAAAAATGAATAGCTTATATATATATATATATATAATTTAATTCTGGATACATAAGATAAGCAATGAATAAAAATCTAGATCAATAAAAATATATGAAAATATAAACAAGAAACAAACAACTATGCATTAGGAGGAAGTAGAGGAGGGAAGGAACTTGGACTACTTTGAGCTTGGATCCAAGAAATAATGCAGGTCAATTGACCCTAGATCTCATGGAGCTGAATGTCCTATGAGTCCAACCTCTAAAGCACTGTAGTCATGGGATCCATTTTCTGAGTAGTCAAGTGTGTGGAAGACGATGCTCCATGAGAAGCTCTAGATGATCTGGCATGACCTTGACTTGAGCGTGTCCTTGGAGCATTCTTTAGTACAGGTACATCTTGCTCCATGGCTTGAATCTCATCTTCCTTGGCAAGTGCCTCATAAGCAGCTTGCTAAGTTGGTACAACATCTTGGGGGCCATCAAGAATCGAAGGGGTCATGGGACCATACACATGGTTGTAATGTTTGGCCCAAGAGCTCTCATCTAACAAAACATAACCAGCTTAGACACTCTGTATGGTATCAATGTCAAAGTCAATATGCTTCAATAATCTAGAGATGAGGAGCCCAAAAGGGAGTACACCACGACAGAAGGAGAAGTCTCAGTAGAGGATGATTGTATTGATGATCACCTTACCAATATCAAACTACTGTCCAAATAGGATGACGTGGATGAAACGAGTAGTTGATCGATGAATCTTAGTAGAATGGATGAGTAGATAGGAAGGATATGTAATGAAAAGTAGCAATAATCCAAGTTGGCTTGGAGTAATCAGCTAAAGAAATAGCATGCAAAGACAGCTCATGAGGAGCACCAATATAGAGGAAACAAGAATCTGAAGAAGCATCTGCAGAGTGAGAGACTAAACCTCTAGAAGAAAAAAGGAAAATAAGCATTGAGTCTAAACATGCCAAGTACATGCCTAATTGACAAAGAGGTGATTTGAAAGAACTGACCACAAATAGTCACCCAAAAGGAGCAATTAAGAGAAATAGTATGCATGTTCCCATAGAACATGTAAACCAAAAGAGGATAGTAGGATCCCTACGAAGTAAACAAGGATTCCCACATTCTCTTTTTAAGAATGGCAAGAAGAAATGTGTCTTGGAAGGCACGAGGGTCGATAAAATGCTCAACCTCGATATGATGGCTATGAAAAGAAACATAAAAGTGATCACAAGACTCTTGAGAGCGTAAACACTCTATAAGAGGATCAAAAGGGTTAAAGAGACCCTAAAAAACGATGCCCTGAATAGGCTCAGGTGACCCAAGAGGAGTCACATCTCGCTAACACCAATGACTAGACATAGCTAGTGGAATGCTAAGAGACTCAGAAACAAAGAAAAATATGATGAAAATCTAAACCACTAGAAATGTTCTAAACCAAGTGAAACAATACTATGAAGTCGAAAACATGAAAAATGATGAGACCTGACCTCAAATGCCAAAAAAATGAAGTCCTAGAGTGCTTGAGAGTATAAGAAAACATTTGAAATGTCAAAATGTGTGCTAGATAGGTTTTTATACTCAGAAGTACCATTAGATGCAGATGAGTGCTCAAGTAAGACCCTTTATGGATGTGACGCTGGATGCAACTAAGAGTGCTTGAGCGGTAGAGCCAATAGATGAGGCTTGAGTGCTAAATGCAACACTCAAGCAACCAAAGCCTAATTTCAATTCTAACAAAAGATAAAATACTCAACAACTAACTTAGAGACAGGGATAGACACCAATTGAAATAAATTTTAACAATAAACTAAAAATAGTAGATAATTAAGTCCATAGACTTTCAACATTAGCTTAATTAGTAATAGATTAAGTAAGTTACTTCAGATAGTACACACTAATCCATCAAAAATGAAGTTTGAATATCAAAGGTCAGATTTAGTTATAATCTTAGTTTTGATAACCCAATGCATAACCTGTAAACCTTTCATTCCATCGCCTTAGCACAGGCCTTATTAGGTGTTCTTTCAATACTCCACAACAGTTCTCCAGTGGCCCATTGCTACTCATACAACTTATCTTTTTGAGTCACATTGGAGACTCCAATTGAGGGATTTATGTGGCCTCTCATTGTGACCATTGGCAACCTCAACTTAGATCTAGATTTTTTTCCTTTCTTTTAGGTTAGCCCACTTAGGATTATCTAAGCTCACCTAAGCCCATTTAGGCACCTCCTTAGGTTAGATTTCACTTAGTTCATTGAGAGATTTTTCTATTTAGGTCTCTTAGGCATGTTTTAGGTAAGTCCACCCAACCCACTTACGTTCACTTAGATAGATTCTTTAGACTTAGTGCACTTAGGTTTGTTTCTTGAGTTGTGATTACATGATTATGAGTTAAGTGAGTATTTGGCTTGAATTTTTTTAATATTTTTTTTTTGCTACTATTTGGATTGAATTTTCAGTATTTAGTCATGGGATTTCGATGTTTCATTTCTTTTATCATTTATTACACTAGATTGACATTTGAATTTTGATTATAGTGTTTAGTGTATATTATTATTATTATTATTTATTTATTTTTATTTTGCATTATTTATTTCTTCATTTATCTTTTTATTTATTTATGTACTTATCTATTTATTTATTTGTTAGAAAATTGCTTGAGGTTGAATTTTAGTGTTTTTTTTTTTCAAAAATTGTATGAATTGATATTCAAATTTCCTTATAGATCGATATTGATTATTTTATTTTATTTTAATTGGATTGTGGGTATTTAGATTTTAAGTTGTGGGGTTGAGTTATTTAATTGGATTTGGGTTTTTTTTTTTTTTTTAACTGCACTTGGGTTACTTTATTTTAATTGGGTTGTGAGTGTTTAGATTTAAAGTTGTGGGCCTAAGTTATTTTATTTTTATTGGATTTGGGTTAGTTTATTTCAATTAGGCTTTGGTTATTTTATTTTAATTGGGTTTGGGTGATTTAATTTTAATTAGGTTTGGACTATCATTTCCTCGTTTTAGGCTTTGTTTGTTATTCATGGACCCATGAGATTTCTTAGGGAGGAAGTCTTAAAAACTTTATTTAAAGGGCACACAAGCCCTAGGCAAAATGAGCATAGCCGAAAAGAGAAGAGGTGTTGCTACTTTGTTTTTTTTGTGTTCTTCTTTTATTTTTATAGTTTCTTTTTTTATTGTATGTCATTGGTGAGAGAGATTTTTTCCTTACTATGGGGCTATCTTTTTTTTTTGTTTTTTTTTTTTTTTTATCTATATTTGTATCTTGGAGTTGTCTTTGGAGGTTTGGAAAGTCAGGATTGATTTAGGGTTGCATTCAAGTAACTTATTTCTTCCCCATCTCTTTATTTGTATTCTATTTATGTTCTTTTTAGGATTTCTTAGATTTATCTTATTTTATATTTATTATATTTGACAATATTTTAGTAGTTGAATATTTTATCAATATCTTTTATTCAAATCTTTACCTTTTTGATTTATCAATTCATTATACTCTACATTTTGTATGCGTGCACATTTGCCTAAATTTTTTTGCTCATCTTTATGTTTGTCGTTTTAATTTATTATTTTGTTGATATGTTTTGACATGTGTTATTATACGTATTGTATTTTGTTTCAAGTTTTCTATATTGTGTAAATTTTGTCCTAAATTTTCTATAATTCTATTTATGTTACTCTTGTTGTCTCATATTTCATCTTGTTTTTTTTTTTTCTAATTTTGTTTATATTAAACTTGTTACCTCATATTTCATTGTCTTAAATTTTCTATAATTCTATTTATGTTAGTCTTTTTGCCTCATATTTCATTTATTCCCATATTTGGGTTTTGAATTATCTTTCTTACTTGATTTTTATTTTATTTTATTCAATAAATTGCAAAAAAAAAAAAAAAAAATTTAATAAAACAATCTAGAAGAATTGTTTTTACTAAATTCAAGAATTTGGTTTAGTATAAAATAATTCAAAAAATAATTTTAAAATAAATTCATAAAATTATTATTTTTTAAAAATAATTCAATAAATTTGTTTTTAATATATTCAAAAATAGTTTTTAAAAATTTAATAATCCAAAAATTCATTTTTTAAATAAATCTAGAAATTTTTTTATTTTTTATGTAAAAATCTTCAAAGTTTATAAAGTCCTAAAAGTTTATTTAATGAAAATTTTGAAAATTGTGTTTTATAAATGTTCCTTAGAAAATCGGTTTTCAATAAGTTTGTTTGCTGAAAACTATGTTTTAATAAGTGTTCCTTAGAAAATTGCTTCTTGATAAGTTTGTTAATTGAAAATTGGGTTTTAATAAATGTTCCTTAGAAAATTGTTTTTTTAATAAACATTTCTTAGAAAATCGTTTTTTAATAAGTTTGTTTACTAAAAATTGTGTTTTAATAAATGTTCCTTAGAAAATCGTTTTAATAAGTTTGTTTGCTAAAAATTATGTTTTAATAAATGTTCCTTAGAAAATCGTTGTTTAATAAGTTTGTTTGCTAAAAATTGTGTTTTTATAAATGTTCCTTAAAAAATTATTTTTTTATTAAGTTTGTTTGTTGAAAATTGTGTTTTAATAAATTTCCTTTAGAAAATCATTTTTTTAATAAATGTTCTTTAGGAAATCATTTTTTCTTTAATAAGTTTGAAAAGTCTGAAAATTTTATTTTAATAAATGTTCTTCAAAAAGTCCTTTTTTAATAAGTTTCTTGATTGAAAATTGTGTTTTAATCATTGTTCTTCAAGAAATTGCTTTTTAAATAAGTTTGAAAATTCTTAAAGTTGTGTTTTAATAAATGTTCTTTAAAAAGTCATTTTTTTTAATAAGTTTGTTAATAAAAAATTACGTTTTAATAATTGTTATTCAGGAAATCGCTTTTTTAATAAGTTTTAAAATTCTAAAAATTATATTTTTAATAAATATTCTTTATAGAGTCGTTTTTTTTAAAGTTTGTTAATTGAAAATTGTGTTTTAATAAACATTCTTTAAAAAATCATTTTTATTTTTAAATAAGGTTTGATTAATGAAAATCCTCAAAATAAGTGTTTAAATAAATATTCTCAAAGTTTGTTTTCATAAAAGTCGTAAAAGTTCTCAAATTTGGTTTAATTAAAATTTTGAAAATAAATATTTTAATAATTGTTCTCAAAGTTATGTCTTTTAAATTTCCAACAAGTATCTTACTAAATTTTCAAAATAAGTGTTTTAATCTTAAAAATTCTCAAAATTTTTTTATAATAAATTCTCAAAGTTTGTTTGAATAAATTCCAAAAGTTGTTTAACAAAAACCCTTAAGTTTAGCCTAAAAAAATCCTCAAAGTAAGTGTTTTAATAAATTTTCTCAAAGTTAGTACTTTAATCAAAGTCCCTAAAATTAGTTTTAAATTAAAGTTCTCAAAAATTTGTTTTAAATTAAATTTCTCTAAGTTTGTGTTTGATAAAATATTCCAAAAGTTTTCTTAATAAAATTTCTAAGGTTTTGTTTTAATAAAAAAAATTTCAAAATAGTTTTAATAAAGTTCCAAAATTTGATTTAATAAAAAAAATCCTGAAAATCATTTTAATAAAAATCTAAAGAAAATAAAAGTTGTAAAAACCTCTATTTTCAAATAAATCTGATTTGGAAATATCTTTTGTAAATAAAAGTTGTAAAAATTTGTTTTCTTAAGTAAATTGAAATTTGGTTGTTGCAATTAAAATAAGTAAACCCCTTTTTCCTTGTAAAAATCACTTGTTCAAAAATAGAATTATTGTTTCTTTATAATCACAGAATCTTGTTTTTTTAATAAGTGTAAATTAAAATCATTTCTTTGTAAATAGAATATAAAATTGAGTTTTTCTCTTTTATATGTTCAAATTCAATCAAAATTTTTTTAATAAAATAAAAAAAAAGTTTTTTTAATTAATTTTGGATGAGAATAAAAATCGAATATTTTGTAAATAAATTGAAACTTTGTGAGTAAATAAGTTTGAAATCTTTAATTCAGAATTGTTCCCAATATAAATAAATTTATTTTGAACTTCCTTTGAAATGTTTCAACTTTAACAAATAATTAAATTCTATTTTGTGCATTTTACATTCATTAATTTTGTACCTCTTGTTTACTATTTTTCTTGCCTCATGACTTATATGTATCTTGTTGTCCTATTATTAGTATCCTCGATTAATTAATCAATTGCCATGATTCTCTCCATTCGCTTAGTAGAGACCATAGGTATATGGGCTTAGAGGGGTGCTACAACTTAATCATCATACCTTCTTGGTAGGTAACTTGATCCCCAGACCTAGATTTGAGTTTTTCAAAGGCAGACTTTTCCAAAACTTAAAGAGTCATTTTTCTTAAGGTTTTAGTTTCTTATTTTATTTTCCCTTAAAAAAATAAAAATAAGTAAAGACTCCAATTTTTACAAAAATACTATTTTTCATTAAAAAAAAAAACAAGTCTCACCATCGAGTAGGAACGCATGTGAAAAATGTAGGTCCATATAACCATCAATGTATAAGAAAGTCAACGTAGAAACATAAGCATTGATGTTCAAGGAATACGACTTTATTATCTAGTTCTATATTTTGAAATTGAACATAAAAGAGATCCACTCATGCCTTTGGTCAAATTAAAGAACACATCTGGTCAATTTCAACTTAAGATAGTCAAATTTATGTTTCACATGGCCTCGTTGATATACATACAACATAACTTGACTCCCCCTTAATTTGATATCATTTTTCTTTTATTTTCTTTTGTTTTTTTCTTTTGAAAGTGGAGGCATTGTACACCATGATCAATTGATTTTTCTTTTTGTTTTCATTCATGGTTGCCTTTGTATCCCCTTTGGTGGTATTTCCAAATGTTACAAGTGAGCAACATACATTTAAGAGCATGAATCTTGGAAAGAGTATGAGAGTTATGCTTAACCAAATATTCAATATTTTATATTGACTCACCTTGAGAAACAAATAATGATCATAGTCTGTGGATAATAAGATTTGGGCATGGCGATGTATACTTCCAAAGTAATCAAAGTCTACTTTATGAAAGTCTCCCTCTTGATCAAGTACATGATGTAATCGATATTGAATTTCTCACATACAAAGACATTTCATTATCAAAAATCAAATACGTCAATAGTGATTATCTATGAATCCATTCACACCAAATCTTATAGATATGGTATATTTTTCTAAATCACAAACTCGAGGTATTAAAAATCATGCTAATATATCAAGTAAATAGACAAAAATCATATGCCCAAAACAAAATAAGGCTAAGGGAAATAAAATGATATAAACACTAAGCTCAAAACCTTTGAAGCCTAAACCTATGATGGTCAATTGATTAGGCATAAGCCCATGGATTTCCTAAAGTACTCAAACCTAAGAGAATCCATGAGTTTGGTAAGAATATCTGTCAATTGATGTTTAGTGGGGGACAAACTCTAAAGAAACAACCTTTTCTTCAACAAAATCCCTAATGAAATGATGATGGATTTCAATATGCTTAGTATGGGAATGAAAGATAGGATTCTTTGAGATATTTATAACACTAGAGTTGTCACAGTGTATGCTCATGGTCCCTTGCTCAATTCCATAGTCCTTAAGCATTTGCTTCATCCACAGGAGTTGCATGCAACAATTTTCAACAACAATATACTCAGTTTCAACAGTAGATAAGGATATAGAGTTTTGTTTCATACTAAGCCAAGCCACAAGACAAACACTAATAAAATAAAAATAAAAAGCACTAGATGTGTTTTTTCTATCCTCAACATGTCTGGCCTAGTCAACATCAGAATATCCAACAATCATAAGAGAATAAGAATATATACTATAAACCATAATCAATAGTCTCATTTATATAACAAATAATTATTTTAACATACATTAAGTGTGACTCTTCAGGGTTTGCTTGATATCTAGCACAAGCTCCAACAGTAAAAGATATGTCAAGGCAACTCGCTATGTGGTAAAGTAAGCTTCATATCATACTTCTATAAAGCTTTTACTCAACATTTTTTCTAGATGCATCCTTGCTAAACTTTGTGGTAGTGCTCATAGGTGTCTTAGATTGTTTCAAGGATTCAAGAATGAATTTCTTAACTAATTCCCTTGCATATTTGGATTGAGAAAAAAAATTTCCATTTTTTAGTTGCCTAATTTACAATCGTAGGAAGAAGATTAATTCATCTACCATGCTCACCTCGAATTCAATCTTCATTTCTTCTGCGAAATTAAGGGCAAGATCACTAGAGGTAGCTCCAAAAACTATATCATCAACATAAATTTGAGCTACTAACAACTCATCTTTAGACCTATTTATGAACAAGGTTCTATTAACTCCCTATCTTTCAACATTTTTCTCCAAAAGATAGATTATGAGCCTCCATATCCATGGCTTTCTAGTGAGTCTTATCTTGCTTTATCATATAGGGCTTTCTTTAACCTATAGACATGATTGAGAAAGTTTAAATCCTCAAATCCCTTAGGTTGCTCAACATAAACTTCTTCACTTAGAATACCATTTAGGAAAGCACTCTTGACATCCATTTGATAAAGTTTTATCCTCAAGGAGTCTGCTATTGTCAAAAG
>JBAPGN010001317.1:0-24638 GCA_037355405.1 Vitis amurensis | reverse complement strand
GCACATTCAGGAACCTTCAGGAACCATTTCGCAGGAGAAAATGGTGTCTGCGAGATTTCGCAGACACTCAAGAGGGCTGCGAAATATTTTCGCAACAACAAGTTAAACTCGCAGGGCTGCGAAATTGGCTTCCACCTTGAGGTTCTCAGCGTTCCAGCTTGCGGCATGTATCGGGTAGCTTCAGGAGGAATTCCATAGCACTGTACAAAAAGGCTGCGAAATTCTCGCAACAAAAGGCTGATTTCGCAACACTTTGGAGTGATCTGCTTGCAATGGCTGTAACTCCTTTATTTCAACTCCGAATCACGCACCGTTTGAAGCATTGGATTCTAGACTTCCTGAGCTTTGAAATGGTATATAGAATGTAGAAAATGGACTTCGGGAAGTGCTCCAAAAGTGCGAAAGAAGAATGTAGCTGCTGTCCCCTGTTTTCTTCACTCTGTTTTCCTCTTCTCCTTGCTTCTCTCCTTGCATACTTTGAACGACTTTGGCAAAGGGCTATGGAGCTCCAAAGCTTGGTTCTTCATGAATTTGAGCTCTTCATTGCTTTGCCATGGATTCCAAATAACTCTCCTCAATCTTGGATTGTTTTGGTGATCAAATTACTAACAAAAACACCAAAACTTGCACAAAATGAGTAAAATTGCTTTCAAGGACCCTTAACATGCCAATTGAGTTAAAAGGCCTAAACTACTACTCAAAAGTGGTTAAAAGGATTGATTATAGGCTAATCAAATAGCACTTTTTGAGTAGTAATCACATATTGCTAACTATTTAGTTACTGGTGAAGTTCCAAGTGAGTGGAATGCACAAGACAAGAAGCACTTCTTTGCAAAAATTCATGCTTATTATTGGGAGTAGCCTTTCCTTTTCAAGTATTGTGCAGATCAAATAATATGAAAGTGTGTCCCTGAAGAAGAGCAACAAGGAATCCTCAGCCATTGCCATGAGAATGCCTGTGGAGACCACTTTGCCTCTCAGAAAACAACCATGAAGGTCTTGCAATCAGGGTTTACTTGGCCATCGCTTTTCAAAGATTCCCACTTCAAGTGTAGGAGTTCTGATAGATGCCAAAGACTCGGGAAGCTTACAAAAAGAAACCAAATGCCCATGAACCCCATCCTTATAGTTGATCTTTTTTATGTTTGGGGTATTGACTTCATGGGACCTTTCCCAATGTCTTTTGGTAACTCTTATATATTGGTGGGGGTGGACTATGTTTCCAAATGGGTGGAGGCAATCCCCTGTAAACATAATGATCACAAGGTGGTTCTCAAATTTCTTAAGGAGAACATCTTCTCAAGATTTGGGGTGCCCAAGGCCATAATCAATGATGGAGGTACTCATTTTTGCAACAAACCTTTTGAAACCCTATTAGCCAAGTATGGAGTGAAGCATAAGGTAGCTACACCTTATCATCCTCAAACTTCCGGGCAAGTGGAGCTAGCAAACAGGGAAATAAAAAACATACTGATGAAAGTGGTGATTACAAGCAGAAAAGATTGGTCTATTAAGCTACATGATTCATTATGGGCATATAGAACAGCTTATAAGACTATTCTTGGCATGTCCCCCTATCATCTCGTCTATGGCAAAGCATGCCACCTCCCTGTGGAAGTTGAATATAAGGCTTGGTGGGCAATCAAGAGGTTGAACATGGACTTGATCAGAGCTGGGGCAAAGAGGTGCTTAGACGTTAATGAGATGGAGGAATTAAGAAATGATGCTTACATCAATTCCAAAGTTGCAAAACAGAGGATGAAGAAGTGGCATGATCAACTAATCTCCAACAAAGAATTGCGGAACGGACAAAGAGTCCTACTCTATGACTCAAGGCTCCATATCTTTCCAGGGAAACTCAAGTCAAGGTGGATAGGTCATTTCATTATTCACCAAGAACATCTCAATGGAGTGGTGGAATTACTAAATTCCAATGGCATAAACACCTTTAGAGTCAATGGTTATCGCCTCAAGCCATTCATTGAGCCGTTCAAGCCAGAAAAGGAGGAAATCAACCTCCTTGAGCCACAAAAAGCCTGATCAGAGAAGGGTTAGATGGACCTGGTTTCACCAAAGTCCATAATTTTGTTAAATATGTTAATTTTTAAGTTTTCTAAATTATTTGATTGTAAATTTGGTCTTAAATTTTGTTAATTGTAAAATTAGGAGCTCAAGCCTAGCACACTGCCATCCTGAGGCAGATCCAGCATCATCTCGGCATTACATCAGCTCCTGAGCATGCCATTCCTAGCTCATCAGAGCCATCACAGGCCCCTCATTTTGTTGATTAGCCTATGCCTCATCAGGATCCTCCTACAGGAGAGGCAGCTGAGCATCACTCCACGTCATTCAGGAGGTACCATTTCCTCCCTATTTTTCAATCGTTTTTGTCACATTGAGGACAATGTTCAGCTTGGTTGGGGGGAGAGTTGAGGAAGTAAGTATTATTAATAATGCTAAGTTATTTTGGTAATTTAGTTGCTTTTTGCTTAATTTTTAAATTTTTTAAAGTTTTTATTCTACTCTCCATGGTTATTAAGGAAAAATTCTCAAAATGAAAAGAGAGAAATTGAATTTTTGTCTTTTTACTTGACTTATATTTTGCATTATGCTTACTAAAGTTGATGAATTTTTGAAACTTCTAGTGAATTCAACCTTAGTTCTTTCACTTTAAGCTATTCACACACTGTGCACAATAGGTTCCGAGTATAAGATGAAAAACTATTTCCCTCTTGACTTAGGAAAATTTAGACTTGGTACCTTTGACCTCATTTAATAGTGTTGGGACACCTTGTAAAAGGCCAATGAGTCTTTGAAAAAAAAAAAAAGAGAAGAAAAAAATGTTTATTTGCCTTGAAACCCGAGCAAGGTCTGAGAGGTATATGGTGAAAATCTTTAAAACCTGGTGCCCTAAGCCTTCATTGGTTGGGAGTCACCGACCTCAATGCTCGTTACAAGGGTGGATAGGTGGAGTTTAACATACTGTAGGTGGTTGGGTATTAAATTTTCATTCTCAAAAGTCCGGGGTAAAATCCGAGGAGTTAGTGGTTGAAAGATCCTTAAAGCTTGATGCCCTAAATCTTAATTGGTTGGGAGTCATCGATGGATCCCCGTTACATGGACAATTTAGAAAAGAAATACCTTTAAGCCTTGTACTCCTACAATGAAAAAAAATTGTGAGAAAAGAGGTGCGTTCTTAGCCTATTGGAGGTTGATTAGTTTGCTAAGTTAAAAAAAAAAAAACTAGGTTTGGGAGACAGATTAGTTCAACATACTATATTCGGAAGCTAATAAATAACACTTAGATTTTTGTGGAAGAGTAAGGGTTGGTCCTTTGGAAGTGGAAATGATTTTAAAGCTTAAATTTGCATAATGCCTTCTCTTAAAGAATTATGATTAGACAAGTTATTTGATAACTCTTGTTGAAGTTTGAGTTTTATTTCTTTAATGTTCCATGTGAGAGTTAGATCATCATGCCACTTGGAAATTGTTTTTTGATCAACATGATGTTGTAAATTATAGTACTTTTTATTTTTATTTTTCTCTCCTTCATTGCTAAGGGACTAGCAATATGTCGGTTGGGGGGAGTGATTACTACTCAAAAAGTGCTATTTGATAGCTTGTAATTAACTCTTTTGAACACTTTTGAGTAGTAGTTATCACCTTTTAACCCAATTAACATATTAAGGACCCTTACAATCAATTCTAATCAAATTGTGTTAAGTTTTGGTGTTTTAATAGCTTTTTGATCACCAAAGCAATCCGAGATTGAGGAGAGTTCTTTGGAATCCATGGCAAAGCAATTGAGGAGAGTTTTGATAGCTTTTTGATAGCTTTCCTACAAAAGATGTCCGGACAAAGCGTCCGAACACACCATCGGAGTGCCGCGTGAGCTGTGGCAGGCTGTCTTTTTCATCCGGACAACATATCCTGATAGGATATGCTATGGTCCGGGGTGTGATGATCGTGAGTGCCGTGTGCTTCTCCTTGAGGGAGTCCGGATAAGGGAGCGCGCCATGTGTCCTCTTGGGGAATCCGGATGGAGTTGCTCTAGATAGCGATGCGTGCTCCGTATCATCAGGGGGAGGGGTCCCTACACCTTGCACACGTGGACGGTCCCCCTTGCGACGTTCCACCTTCTCCGGATACTTTAAATCCGGCGCCTAACGCCGGATGGGAGAGGAGGGCGTTTCAACTTCCCCGGTTGGACATATCCGGATCCTCTGATAGCGCTTACCCGGAGAGTTTCGCAGCCATTTTGCACAGTGCTGCGGTGTTCTCCTAAAGCTTCCCGATATGTGCGACTGACATTTTGAGATATTTTACTTTAGATATTTGATGTCTAAATCCCCAAACTCTCCTTATAACCCACCAATTATAGGATTCCTTAGTTATTAAGTTTGGAAAAAGGATGAATAACCTTGTATATATTATTATTGTAATTTTCATATAAATTTATACCTAAGGTCCTTACACTAAAGTAGCAAAGCTACTATAGCATAGTGGCTCTAGGATCGAACACTGGGAAGGGTTTTTACTTTAACTGGTGAAGTTCGGAGGATGGAGTGAACTTTTCTTAATAAAAATTAGGTTAAGATGAAAACATAAAAAGATGAAGGTGTGTAAACTAAACTAACATGAAAATAGGTTAAAAGATGGAAAAAGAAGTTTCTCAAAGCTTTGGATAGCCATGCTTAACTCACCGTGTAAAAATGGAGATTTTGGAACTTTTCACCTCGAGTTGGGGAAGCAACTAAGGTGATGCTTACTTCCCGAACCGGTATGAGTTTAACAACCGAGTTTTAGTCCTTGAAAACTTACAAAAAGGGTAGTTGAACCTCATAAATGCTCTTTTAATGATATAGGTCATCTCCTTGACTTGTAATACAATGGCTCGTAGGAGATAACTAACGAACGTCAGTGAATCTAACAATAAGAATCCACTGAGACCAAAAGCTTATCAAGTATTGGCCATTCAAAGCAAGTCAGAGGGATTAAAAGCTTTATTTTGAATGAAAACATTTATGGTGCTCAGCTACTTACATTCATGGCTTGGAAATCTCCATCCTGACACGGGAGCTTCACATGGCATCCATTACTTCAAGAAACTAAAAGGTTTTAGCCTCTCATCCTTGGGGATTTCATCCTCCAAGGATGTTTGGCTACTAAGAAAATGAGAAAGAAAAGAGAAAAGAAACGTATGAACAAAAGTGCTCTTATAACTTATAAAGTTACAGGTTACAAGATTAGATGATCTGAGGCTCTTCACCTCTATTTAAAGACAATAACAAGCTAAATTACAAGAGCTATTACAAAAGCAACCTATTCATTGGTTGATTACAAGGGTAAAATAGGTATTTACAAAGCTAAAAATCAAGCAAAATATCTTGGAGAACCGGTAGTGGAATAACATCAACAACGTCCCAAAACAGGGGATTCAAAGGAATTTCGCAATGTGCCTAAATCCACCTTGCGAAATTTTCGCAATGTGGGTCTTCATGGTGCGAAGTGGCAAAATTTCGCACCATGAAGAAAATCCCCTTGCGAAATTGGCCATTTGACATGATGCAGTTGTCTTCCGAAGGCCATATCTTCCTCATTTCAAATCCAAATCATACACGGTTTAAAGCGTTGGATTCTTGACTTCCTAAGCTTTCAAATGGTATATAACATGCAAAAACTGGACTTCGGGAAGTACCTCAAAAGTGCGAAAGAAGACTGCAGCTGTTTTCTTCACTCTGTTTTCCTCTTCTCCATTGCTTGTGCTCGTGTTTCCACTTGAAATTCAAGCCTCTAAATGTCCAAAATCCTTGCTTAATTCACCAAAATAGCTCCTCCATCAATTGGCATGCTTGAATCGATTCATAAGCTGATAAAAACATGTAAACTTGCCACAAAATGGTTAAAACCAATTACTAAGGACCTTAATGAATTAATTGGGTTAAATGAATATGATTACTACTCAAAGGTGCTTAAAACCATTATAATTAGGTCTACAAAATAGCACTTTTTGGTAGTAATCAGCGCCTGTTCCCAAGGACGACGCAACTTTTGTATAGTTCTCAAAGGAAGAAAAATATAGAGCTTTGCTCTGCTTTACCTTCTCATTTTGATTGTATTGTCTTACTAGCCGAACAAGCTCTGAGGATGTTTCCTCAGAGAATGAGTGGTTAGACTTTTTGTTCCTTGGAGTTAAGGTTGCCGGGAAAGGTTCCAAGTGCAAGAATTAGTAGCTTTGTGGTTTCAGCCATTAATGAAGAGAAAGTGTGATCCTTTAATGATTTCTATGTTTTTAGTTAACTTAAAACACCTTCAATTCACTTGAGCCAACACTTGGTAAGGCAAGTGATCTCCGTCCATGAAGATGCACTAGTTTACCTCTTGCGAGCTTTTGGGAATTGACTTGAAGGTAGGATTTTCTAGAATTGCCAACACTTGGTAAGCTTTTGGACTCCAAGGAGACATCCATTAGTTATCTCTTGCGAGCTTGAGAAGGGAAGTCCAAAGTTAAAGATCACCTTGAAAGGAAAATGCTAGGTGAGAGGCACGAGTCATTGCAAGTTGCATCAGTGAGAGAGAATTAGAGCTGAAATCCATTTAAAGGATACATATGTACAACACTAGTTAGAGAATTGACTATATGTTAATTCTCTAATGCGAGGAAATGAACCAAATGACCGGAGCTCTGTCTTTGCATGAGGAACCTCCCCTGTGAACCCAAACCTCCAAGGAATGTTTTTCTTCATAAGTAATTTCCATTACTTCCTTTGCCGTTAGCTTAAACCTAAACCTTTTTCAATCAAAGTTTGTGTTTTATTTCTTAAGCTAACCTTGAAATGAAAAAGCACCAATTCACTTTGAATTGGTATCATTTATGAATTGAAAACCCTTCCCAGTGAACGATCCTAGAGCCACTATGCTATAGTAGCTTTGTCTTTGCTACCCTAGTTCATGGTGTAATAGGTTATAAATTTTGTTGATTACTTCCTCAATCAAGGAGCACCAACTGGACATGAATCAGCGGATACACAAAGTGGGCACAAATCAAGGGCACTCCTCCACCAAGTGTTCATAAGATTGACAAATTGAACATGGCTTTACTTGCACTAGTGTTTCAACAATAGCTTGCACTTCATGCATCTTTTTCAGTTCTAGCTCCTCCACTCTTCTTGTCATAGCTGCAAATTTTGCTTTCATATCAACATCTTCATTCAAGGTGTACATCCCAGCCTTAGCATGAAGAGCATTTGGTTAAGACTTCATCTTTCCCACTTCTCCTCTGTGCTGTTCATCCCATCCCCTTGAGACTTCAGCTACATAACTCAAGAAATCCATAGCTTCCTCAGGATTCTTACTCATGAAATCCCCTCCACACATTGTTTCGAGAAGTTGCTTCATTGAGGAAGACATCCCATCATAGAAATAACTCACCAACAGCCATGTATCAAAGCCATGGTGAGGATAAGCATTAATGGCTTCCATGTATCTTTCCCAACACTCATAGAATTTCTTATTCTCTTTAGCTGAGAAGTTTGAAATTTGCATTTTCAAGCCATTTGTTCTGTGAGTAGGAAAGAACTTCTTGAGGAATTCAACTTGTAAATCAGTCCAAGAACGGATGCTCCTTGACCTTAAAGAATTAAGCCAAATCTTGGCCTTATCCTTTAAAGTAAAAGGAAATAATTTAAGCCTCATCAGGTCGATTGAAGCTCCTCCCTCTCGGAATGTATTACAAATGTCTTCAAATTCCTTGATATGGGCATAAGGATTCTCACTTTCCATTCCATGGAAAGTTGGCAGAAGTGGCACAATGTGGGGTCTGATCACTAGCTGCTCTGTAGGGGGCACTATACATGATGGTGCACTCATACGAGGTGGATGCATACGGTCCCTCATTGATTTGAATTCATTGGGATTGTCCTGATGACCATGGTGACTATGCTGATCCTCAAGTGTAGTTTCCATGATGTTCAAGCTCAATTCCAACTTCTTGTTATGAGGTGTTTCAAGTTTAACAAGCCTTCTTCCACTATCTCGTATCCACTTTGGCATACACAACTAGTATCAACTGTAACAAAGAAAAAAAAGAAAAGAAAAAAACAAAAATAGAGGAAAACAAAAACAAAACTACCAAAAAGAGTTCGATTAACTAAAACTAAATTAAAAGCTATGCTAGAATATGAACGAGTAAAAGAAACACTAAAAGGGTTAGTAAAATGAAGGAAAATTCACCAAACTTGTGATGAAAACCACAAGTACGCCGAAATAATATCACTATGAAGTTGGCACCTTCCCCGGCAATGGCGCCATTTGATTCGTTCCCAATTGGTGTCTCAGCTGATTCATGTCCAGCTGGTGCTCTTTGATTGAGAGAGTAATCAACAAAATTTATAACCTATATCACCATGCATTAGGATAACTTTAACTAATATAGCATAGTGGCTCTAGGATCGTTCTCTGGGAAGGGTTTTCAACTCACAATTGATACCAATTCAAAGTTAAATTGGTGCTTTTTCATTTCAAGGTTAGCTTAAGAAATAAAACACAAACTTTGTTTAAACGAGGTTTTGTTTCAAGCTAACTAAAAAGAAAGTAATGGAAATTACTTATGAAGAAAAACATTCCTTGGAGGTTTGGGTTCACAGGGGAGGTTCCTCATGCAAAAACAGAGCTTCGGTCATTTGGTTCATTTCCTCGCATTAGAGAATTAACATATAGTCAATTCTCTAACCGGTGTTGTACAGATGTATCCTTTAAATGGATTTCAGCTCTAATTCCCTCTCACTGATGCAACTTGCAATGGCTCGTGCCTCTCACCTAGCATTTGCCATTCAAGGTGATCTTTAACTTTGGACTTCCTTTCTCAAGCTCGCAAGAGATAACTAATGGATGTCTCCTTGGAGTCTAAAAGCTTACCAAGTGTTGGCAATTCTAGAAAATCCTACCTTCAAGTCAATTCCCAAAAGCTCGCAAGAGGTAAACTAGTGCATCTCCATGGACGGAGATCATTTGCCTTACCAAGTGTTGGCTCAAGTGAATTGAAGGTGTTTTAAGTTAACTAAAAAAAAATAGAAATCATTAAAGGATCACACTTTCTCTTCATTAATGGCTGAAACCACAAAGTTATAAATTCTTGCACTTGGAACCTTTCCCGGCAACCTTAGCTCCAAGGAACTAAAAGTCTAGCCACTCATTCTCTGAGGAAACTTCCTCAGAGCTTGGTTGGCTAGTAAGAAAAATTAAATGAATATAAACAATCAAAACAAGTAGGTAAGGTAGAGCAAAGGCTCTGTATTTTACTTCCTTCCAAAAACTGTACAAAAAGATCGATGCGTCTCAGAACAAGCTCCCCCTTTAAATATGGGTTTATTTACCCTTTGTTTTTACTTAAAGACTAAGGAATCCTATGATAGGTGGGTTACAAGGAGACTTTGGGGATTTAGACATCAAATATCTAAATAAAAATATCTCAAAATGTCGGTTGCACATATCGGGAAGCTTCAGGAGAACACCGCGGCACTGTGCAAAATGGTTGCGAAACTCTCCGGGTAAGCGCTATCAGAGGATCCAGATATGTCCGACCGGGGAAGTTGAAACGCCTTCCTCTCCCATCTGGCGTCAAGCGCCGGATGTGAAGTATCCGGAGAAGGTGGAACGTCGCAAGGGGGACCGTCCGCGTGTGCAAGGTGTAGGGACCCCTCCCCCTGATGACACGGAGCACGCATCGCTATCCGGAGCAACTCCATCCGGATTCCCCAAGAGGACACATGGCGCGCTCCCCTATTCGGACTCCCTCAGGGAGAAGCACACGGCACTCGCGATCATCACACCCCGGACGATAGCATATCCTATCCGGATATGTTATCCGGATCATTGACTAAAGTGAGCAAGCCTTGCTATGTCATTCCGACAGCCTGCCACAGCCCACGTTCCGCCGCCCTCCGATGGTGTGTTCGGACGCCTTGTCCGGACATATTTTGCAGGGAAGACTGAACCAGAACTCAATCTGGGTTGAAAGCATGCGTCCACTTGGCAGCTACGTGGATCACTGGGACGCAAGGCATCAACACAAGGGAGAGAGAGCCACGTGGCATTTTTTAGGGAGGATCCCACACTCCTTGCATTTCGGATTTGCTTATGGCAAAGGGCTTCAAAGCTTCGGTTCTTCATGTTTCTGAGCTTTCCATTGCTTTGCCATGGATTCCAAAGAACTCTCCTCAATCTCAGATTGCTTTGGTTATCAAAAAGCTATCAAAACACCAAAACTTAACACAATTTGATTAGAATTGATTGCAAGGGTCCTTAACATGTTAATGGGGTAAAAGGTGATAACTACTACTCAAAAGTGTTTAAAAGAGTTAATTACAAGCTATCAAATAGCACTTTTTGAGTAGTAATCATTAACACCTCTGTATATTTGCTGAACAGATTGCCTACAAAATCCTTGAAGAACAAAACACCATATGAAGCATGGTATGGTGTCAAGCCCTGTGTTAATCATCTTAAAACATTTGGAAGCATATGCTATTATCATGTACCAGAACCTAAAAGAAGCACGCTAGACAGCAGAGCTCAGAAGTGTATTCTCATTGGCTATGGGACATCAACTAAGGGCTATAGAATATTTTGTTTGCAAACTAACAAAGTTGTCTTGAGAAAGAATGTAAAAGTTGATGAAATGAAAACTTGGGATTGGAAAAATAAAAAAGATGCGCAATCTGATGTCGGCTTCAATAATCATGAAGATTTTTCAAACTTCAAAATCCGTAGATGATTTTCCAGTGAGGGGCACAAAAAGCTTGGAGGACATCTATCAAAGGTGCAGTTTAGCAATAAATGAACAAACAAGTTATGTAGAAGCCAAAGATTTTGAAGCATGGAGGAGAGCAATGCAAGAAGAAATGAAAATGATTAACAAGAATGAAACCTGGCAGCTTGTAGAGAGACCCAAAAATCACAAGATGATCAGAGTGAAATGGGTTTTCAAAACAAAACTCAATCTTGATGGTTCGATATGCAAGTATAAAGCTAGGCTAGTGGTGAGGGGATATGCTCAACAGTATGGTGTTGAAGGGGACTTTTGCTCCTGTGGTAAGGTATGACACTATTAGGCTACTTTTTGTACTTGCTGCTCAAAATTCTTGGCATATTCATTAGTTAGATGTTAAATCTGCCTTCTTAAATGGATTTGTTGATGAAGAGATATATGTAGAGCAACCGGATGGGGTTGTGGCTCCAGGCAAAGAGGACTATGTGTACCTTCTAAGGAAGGCATTGTATGGCTTGAAACAAGCCCTTAGGGCTTGGTATGAAACCATGGACAAACATCTAACTAAACTTGGTTTTGTTAGAAGTCAGAGTGAAGCAACCTTATATGTAAAAACTGATGATGTCCAGCTTTTAATAGTCTCTCTTTATGTAGACGACATGCTTGTAACAGGAAATCAGCCCGAGTTAATTCAAAGCTTCAAGGATGAGATGAGCAAAGTCTTTGAAATGACCGATCTTGGAGTCATGACATACTTTTTGGGAATGGAAGTGATGCAGTCATGTTCAAGAATTTTCATATGCCAACAAAAGTATGCTATGGATATGCTAAAAAAATTAAAATGGAAGATTGCAAGCCGGTGTCTACTCCTATGACAACCAACGAGAAGTTAAGCAAGGATGACGGCTCCGAGAAAATAGATGAAGGCTTATATAGAAGCTTAATTGGTAGCCTTTTATACCCAACAGCTAGCAGACCTGACATACTGTTTGATGTTAGTGTGCTTTCCAGGTTCATGCACTCACCAAGTGAGAAACATTTTTCGGTAGCTAAAAGAGTATTAAGGTACATCAAGGGAACTATTGCTCTTGGAGTTCAATTTTCAAAATTTGCAGAAGGTGATTTGAAGCTACTAGGCTACTCCAACAATGATTGGAAAGGTTGTGTTGATGATTCAAGAAGTACTTTAGGGTACTTATTCTCCCTAGGCTCAGGTTTTTTCACTTAGAGCTCAAAGAAACAAGAAACCACAGCTCAATCCACAGCAAAATCAAAATACATTGTTGCTGCATCTGCTGTAAATCAAGCTTTATGGTTAAGAAAAATACTGAAAGACTTCGGGTAAGAGAAAGTTGAAGCAACCAACATTATGTGTGACAACATTTCTGCAGTATCAATTTCGAAAAATCCTGTGTTTCATGGTCGAACAAAGCATATTAAGATCAAGTATCATTTTATTAGAGAAGTTCAACAATCCAATGAAGTGTTACTTGTTCATTGTTCCTCTGAAAATCAACTCGCAGATATATTCACAAAGCCTTTACCAATGGAAAGGTTTGAAGCTCTTAAGCAGAAGATAGGTGTTTGTCATCCAGATGCCAAGGAGGAGTGTTCAGTTGTTGGCATTCCAGATTCCAAGCCTTGAAGACTTAGTATTTGCTGAAGATTAGCTCAAGTTTGTTATGACTTTGTTAGTTTTAAATTTCAAAAATAGGTGTAACAGCCTACATAAATATGCAGGAAAGATAGGAAGAACTTGTTATTTTTCTTGTACAAATATCTCATCTCAAATGAAATAAATTTTATCAGCTTCTCTCTATCATATCTGTAGCTTTTTCTTCATTATACTTGTAGCTTCATACCTATAATTTCTCCAACAAAAAAAAATCATGGCTTTGGTGATTTTAGAATTGTAGAAAACTTTTTTATATTTCCTCATTTGGATTTACCATTCTCATAATTATTTCTCCGGTATCAATAAACCCCATTTTCTATATACCTTTGTAGAGTAAAAATGGTGGTTTATCAGCCAGGGAGTCTGCAGGAGCTTCCAAATGGTTGGAGGTAATTACCTCAACATATCGAAGTTCTCTTTTCAATAGGCGGAAAGAGACCCAACACCTCTTCATCGAGCAGCAAAGCTCTTGATCAATTCTCAAATGGAATATGGAGATTTTCCCCAATAGGTGTTTCATTATTTCATTTGGACACATTAATCTATTAATTATTGCATTTTTATATTGTTATAGACATCATTTTTTCGTAAGGAAAAGAAAATTTAGAAGTCTACAGTTAAGATCTAAAATCACTTGAAAAATCAGCTTCTTATTCTATGTCCAATAAATTTGCACCATAAAACACAAGAACAAATTTACAAAAATCACATATCACAATATGTGATTTTCTATGAAGCAACCATTCTAGAGGGAAAGGAAAAAGTGACACTCTTACACAATCAACAAATTGTTATGCTTGAATTTTTGTTGGCCCAATCATTGATTCCTCATTTATTACACGTAATATGTTTACATGCTAAAAACCATTTATGGGTGAATGATAAATTGAACTCAAAGTCACATATACAGTTATGGAAAATTTGGTGGAAGAAAGTAGTCCCACATTTGAAGATTACTAGTTGGAACAAGATTTTATAAGCATTTTGCAAGCTTAAAAGAAATATGGGCTTGGACATAGGCTCATATATGTGGGGTCAACTAGCTAGGCATGGACTTGGGCTTGACCTAGGCCCACATGCTTGTAGACTTAATAAAAAAGCCCACTAGCATAAAGTGATGTCTTTTCCAAACAACTTTTCCATTTAAGACAAACCTTATTTGAAAAACACATCAGACATGTCTCTTCTAGACAAGTGCAACCCTTCCCGTGGAAACATCTCTTTTTGGGGGGGCACATCTACAAAAAAGGACCCCCTCTATCATATTTTATCATTCCAACAATCATCCGCCTCTCATTCATTTCCAAGTCATTTCCAAGTGTGGTATTCAATTCCAACAAAGTGTGGTATTCCATTCTAAGTTTAGTGTGAGTTGCAAGTACATAATTTCAAAGTATCTAAGCTTTTGTAGAGGTTATAAAACATTGTTTGATTCACCATTTCTTATGATTTGAAGTGCTATTGACTGCTCCTAACACTACTTGTGACAAGCTTTTAGCAAGAGTAAAAATCTGTCATTAAAGAGATTTATTGGACATGGCTAGCACTAGACCATATCTAAAGAGGCTAAGATGTGTTTTAGGCGTATGTGTTTCCTTGCCTATGGTTATAAACTCTACCAAGCCCGCTACTAAAAGGCCCATATATAAATTTAGAAAAAAACGTGCCAATTCCTAATGTCAAGCCATCTCTTACCATTACCACCTCGTAGTGCATTTTCACACAAATGACACCTTCAAGGCCTAGGGTTTTAGTTGTTGTCTTTTCAATTCCATCACCCAATACTAAAGGCTTAGGGTTTCTAGTTGAGATGCAACACCTCTCTCCCCTTAGTCCTCTTTGCTTCTCATCCCAAGTACTCTCATCTTCTCTCTATATGATCTGAATTTTTGAAATCCTAGGTATTAATCTATACATTTTATTATTATTATTATTTTATTTTAAATCATTCTATAATTCATTGTAATTTTAGAGGGTTTTTTTTTTTCACATTTCACCTTGATTGGGATTTTTTCTTTTTCAAATTGCCTAATGGATGATGATATTTTATGTTCAAAATTTTTTTTTCTCATTTTTTTCTTGCTTGGTTGAGGGACCATATTGGTGATGTAAATTAATTTTTTTTTAGATTTGAATTTCATTTTTTCCTTTCTGTTCATCTTCACCCAACTATCATTCTAAATTAGTTAGGGTTATTTAGGCTATGCTAATATTATTTACATCACAAATTCCAAGGAACCCCTCTGCATCCAAGAATGTTTTAATTTGTATTTAATTGTTCACATTTATGAGGTGTTTTCATAAAAAAAAACATTACATGGTTAAAATACCAAGTCTCAAACTGTTATATATATATATATATAACTTGCAGATCATAGGATTTTTATACTATATATTTGAAGAGTATTTTTGTCTTAGATATATTAATTATATAGAAATATTAAATATTTGCTTTGTTTTTGGAGCAAATATTTCATAAATGTTGCACATGAGAATATAAACTTGGAACACTAATTAGTGTTTTTTTTATAATCTTTTATTGTTTACTACAAAAATTGTGTCTTTCACTCTCTCTATTCATTTGGCACCTCCAACCTTATGGTGGAGAGAAATTTAGTGGCAGTTCTCTTTTGAGTGGTGAATGGGCAAAGAGGGTCATGGATGTACAAACATTGGGTGTGGAGGATTTTGAGTCTTGTTACAGTTGTGGGTTTTTCATTCTCTTGTAAGTTTAGATCGAAAAATTACAAAGCCTATACGTTCACAAAGAAGTCATCTTTCTGTTTGATTCTATTGGTGTTTTATGTCCTTCAATGGTTTTTATTTTTTTGAAAATTTTGTTTTCTTTCTAACTTTCTAGTGGTTGTTTTTTTTTTTTATATAATTTTTTTTTCTGGAGGACCTTTTGTCTTTCCTGTAAACATTTCTGTTACTTAAATACAATTTCTAGTATTTTTGTATGAAAGAAATGACCATAAAGCATTGGATAAGGTTTTTGCTTACAGATAAATAATGATGGCTAGGTCTTCAGAGATTAGGGTTTAAGAAGGGAAAGGTGGAATTAGGTTTTATTGATTTAATAAGGTTCAAATAGGCTATGGTTTTAGGAGGCTTGTGGATTGGAATTTAAGGGAAAAACTTGAAGTACCTTAGAGCATAATAAGACATTCTAGAAGGTTTATTTAGAAGATAAATTAATGTTGTGGCACCATTAAAAGAGTGTAAAATCTGCTAAAAAGTCTTATTCATAGACAATGGAATCTTATCATTCCAAGAGCAAAATTTGTAGAGGACCTTTTTGGTTTCCCTATTTCTATGACTTATATAGAAACAAAAAGTTTCCATAAGGCCTAGTTTCCATCAAGTAATAAAAACGAAAAGTCCATTAGATACTATCCCTCCACTGTAAAATTTGAAGTGATCTTCCTTCCTTCCTGTCAGGTACTATTCTATTATAGAAAATTTTCTAGTAAATTATAGCCCAAATTTCTATAGAAAAGGGAATCAAAGATGCAAACTTTTGAATTTGAGCTTAAGGTATTTAATAAAGAAAATGGTATGAAATTGACTTAAATCAAACAAAAGATCATTTGATAAGTGTGATCTTTCATGTTTAATTTGATTGGTGAATTTGATCTATATTTTTCTTTGCCTTGAACCAAAATGCATAACTCAAATGTTTATAATTAGGCTTTTGATCAAATAATTCATTCTAAGAATGTGTATGATAATATTTCTATTCAAAGTAAAAGTATTATAAGTAATTTTTTAACTTTTTAAAAGTGTTTTATAAAATTTATTAAACAATTCAAAAATTTGCAGAAACTTAGGTGTATAAATATTGCAAAAACTTCAAATAAGAAAAAAAAAAAAAACCAAAAACAATTCTCTCTTTTATTCTTCAAATTTGCAAATTCATTATGGCATCTTCAAACAATCTGGTTTTCAAAATAATCTAATGAAATAACTCTTTCTTTGTTCTTCAATAAAACCCTCTGCCTCTAACTTGATCCAAGTCCCTAAATTTTCTTCTTCTTACAATAGTAGCTTGAACACCTCTCCCCATTCCTGCATTAAACTAATAATATCTTATTTAAACATACACATAATTTTCAAATAAAAAACATGTTACATTAAGTTTATAGAGTATATCAAGTTCAACAGAAGTGCTTATCATATGAATCTTAGAAATCAAATTGAATCTTAAGGAGCCCACAACTTTATATCAAGCTTGTCATTCAATCTATTTCCTTCAACTAGTTTAATCCCTAGGTTTAAATCATAAACACACTCATTATGCACACGGAATAGTAATTTCATTATAACAAATGGCTAAAAATTAAATATGCTAGAATGTGATTGTTTAGTTCTTGGGGAAAATTAAAGAAAATCAAGAAGTTTGGCTAATTTATTATTTTCAATTTTAAAATTTGGAATAAATCAAGCAACAACATTTATAACAAAATCTACAAAATAAAAAATATACAATTTAGCCAACCAACATTGTAATTAAATCCATTTCTTTCCAAATTTTACTCCATTGTTCTAATAATTAAAAATATTATAATAAATTATGATAAATTTTAAATAAAAAAAACTAATTTTGTATAATCATTAAAAACCAATTTGATATAATCATTAAATAGTGAATTTGCTCCATGCAACTATGACTATAGGAGGAATACAAAGCTAGAAAATTCTCTCATCTCCAATGACTATCTCTTGAAAAGAAAATTGAAGAATTCAAAATAATAAAAAATAAATGCAAAATATGAATGAAGAGAGTGAGACAAGAGATAATCAATGACCTTCACTTGGTGTCGAATCCCCATTTGCTTTAGGCTCTGGTCTTCATAGTATAGTGTTTGAATGGTTTGTTAAGTTGTTCACTTTATTTGCTTCCCAACCCCTTAGCATCGAAACCGAACCTTCTAAGACTTAATTCCCTCAATTTCCAACATTTTCTCAACAACCAAATAGAAAATCAATCCAAATCCCTAACAAAACCCAAACATATAAAAAAAAACTAGAATTATGGAAACTATCAAGAAAACGAAGGAGATTTTCTATTGAGAGAAAATGAAATTAAACAAAAAGGAAAAACTTGATTTTAGAGATGGAGAATGTGTGAGATAGAAACATACTAGAATACTTTATTTCGCGAGAGGTTAGGGTTTGTTGAAATTGCAGTAAGCAAAGAAGTAGACACTAGTTAGAATGGGATGTCAACCAAAGTAAAGCTCTGACATAGTGAGCAAATGCCTTTGGAGCTTCAAAGCGGAGAAAGCTTTGTGTGGTTTACGATTAGGATGTGAAAGGCATAAAGCCTATATCTTCATATAGACCCTCCATTTTGTCTTTTTGGCATATGTTATCTAGTGTTTGTCTTCCTTCACCTTTCAATCCCTCATTGTACACTTAGGATCCATTTCTAAGCTTTTATTATGTCTTCATTGGTGGTCCACTATTACTTACCTTATCATTGTTTTTTTACTTCTTTTGGAGATATATCTTATAGAGATTATATGGATCCTTAGTGTGATGTTTTTTTAGTGGTTCTAGTTTTAGATTAGGAGTCTATTTTCTAGTGAGTCATTTTATTTAGTTTTTGTTTTTAGTGCATTACGTTTGATTTTCTGTTTTTATTGTATGTTCTTAGGTTATATGAACTTTGATTTATTATTTTTTATTTTTGGTGTATAATTTATTTTATTTTATTTTTTACTTTGCTGCATGTGATTGGTTTTGATTTTATTTCCTGTGATCGATTGTGATTTTATTGCATGATTGATTTTTGAGTACATATTTGATTCTTAATATTTTAGATGCATTTTTAGGTTCAATTTACTTAGACTTAGTTACAATTTAGTATCAGCTCACTTAGTCACACTCTAGCTCAGTTTCAGCTCACTTAGTTACACTTCAGCTCACCTAGTCACACTTTAGCTCAAGTAGTCACACCTTAGCTTAGTTTCAGTTCATTTAGTGGCCCTTAGCTCATTTCAACTCACTAAGTTATACTCTGGCTTAGTTCACATAATTTAATTCTCTTAGTTGCATTTTAGGATTTTTCTAATTCATTTTAGTTTAAGTGCCCTTTAAAATAGTTAATTTAAATGTATATTTAGTTCACTTTTGTTTAGGTGCACTTTAGGATAGTTCATTTAGATGCCTACTTAGTCCACTTTGGCTTAGGTGCACTTTAGGGTAGTTCATCTTAGTTTCACTTTAGTTCATTCCATTTAGGTGCACTTTGAGATAATACTCCTAGATTGCATTCTTAGTTTACTACATTTAAGTACACTTTAATTTAGTTCATCTAGGTGCATTTTAGGATAGTTTATCTAGATGCATTTTAGGATAACATTTCACATCATCTTACATGGCTTATGCTTAGAGATTGAGTTTGGATTTTTTTTTAGATTGAGTAGGGGTCTTAAGAGACTCATCAAATTTTTGGAGAGATGGATAGGGACATATAGGGCTGCATATCAGATTGAGACTTTCTTTGGAGAGGTTGAGAGAGAGTAGGAGAGCTTTCCCGTCACATAATGAAGAGGTTTTGGTAGTTTGGGAATAACTTTCACTATAGCTACTGGAATGAGGTGATTCTTGAAGCAGTGGAAAGCTAAGAGAAAGGGATACAATTGATATGTTGAAAACTTTTCCTTTATCAATCTTTATCAAGGAGTAAATTTCATGACAAAGTTCGGCTAAGCTTTCCCATCACATGCTAAATAGGTTTTGGTATTTTGAGCATAGCTTTGGTTACATATATCAAAATGAGGTGATTCTTGAAGATATGAAAAGATAAGAGAAAAGGCTACAATTAGTATGTTGACCACTTTTCCTAAATCGATATCTTTATCAAGGAGAAAATTGGGTGACAAAGTTCAGGTATAGGATTAGCCTTTGAGAGTCCATATTATAAGGGATTCTTTTGAATCGGGAGATGCAATGGAGAGATATTTTTTGGGATGTCCACGTAGGAAATTAGTTGTTCAACATGGTATCAAAGCTCAGTTTTGGAATTGGTATTACCTCTCATATTCGACAATCTAGTTTATGGTCTCTCAATCTAGGACCTAGTGTATGAGGGGAATATTGTTGGGTTTTCCCATATCTCTTGTAGAAGGAATTAGGTGACTCCTTATCAGTGTGAGGGAAAATCTCATCCTTTAAGCTAATTTTTGGGGTGAGAATGCCTAAAATCACCCAATAGTAGTATCTCCAATATATCCCTTTTTTTCATTTTTTTTTTCTTTATGATTTCACAACCTCATTTAGTGGGAGGTGAGCTTCATATGGTGGCCTACTATGGTCACGTTGTTTGATGAAGTCAAATGTTACCAATTTGTTCCTTTTCCTAAATAATTGATTTCAAAAACTTGCAAAATTCCTTCCTCTCATTTAAAGTGAGTGAGTAGCATGTTGCAGGAAAAATAAATTTGTTCCCACTTTCTATTAGGTGAAGCTCATTTCTAATACCTAGAGCTTGTAAATCAAGACAACTATTTAGGTTGTCCTTGTTTTTTCCTTCAATACTCAATAATGTCCCAATTATACTATCACACACATTTTTCTCAATATGCATTACATCTAAATTATGACGTAAAATAAGTGTTTTTTAATATACCAACTAGAAGAAAATACTCTTTTTCTAACAATTATGATGATGTGTAGCATTTTCCCTTATCCTTTTAGTTGCCATGTTAGTCTTCTGTGACTTCCCCAACATCATTGGTTCAAATTGTTCTAATTATTGCAACACATCAATGCCTAGTAATTGTGTAGGTGCAAGTCCTAATTCCTCCTTGCCATTAAAATACCTCTTATCACATCTAAATCTATGATTAGTTGGAAAAAATTGATAGTGACCCATGTTGCAAAATTTCCTCTCATGTTACAATCGATAAAAGCAAGTTTCTTTATTACAACAAGGACAAGCATATTGCCCTTTAGTTTTCCACCCTGTAAGGTTTGCATATGCATGTAAGTCATCAATCATCCATAATATAGTTGCACACATGCAAAAATTTTGTTTAGTTGCAACATCATATGTATCAACCCCATGCTCCCATAGTTCTTGTAACTCATTTATTAAGGGTTGTAAGTATATATCAATGTCATTTCCCTAAGCTGTTAATCCAAGAATAAGCAACAATGACATGAAAAATGATTGCTTCATGCACATCCATGGTGGTAAGTCATATAGGATGAGTACAATTGGCCATGTGCTATGGGCAATAGACATGTTGCTAAATGAATTGAAACCATTAATAGACAACCCAAGCCTAACATTGCGAGACTCTGATGCAAATGCAGGTTGCAACATATCAAACTTTTTCTAAGAAAAAAGTCTATGGGATCTCTCATTAGCCCATTTGTACCACGACCTTGTAGATGTCATTTTATGTGGGAAGTTGTTTTTTAATACATAAACAATCTCTAAAGCCTTGGTATTAGAGGAAAGTGTCACAAACCTTAGTGGGAATTTTCTTGTCCTTTTAATTTTTTACTGAACCATCATCAGAATTACTCCCAAAATTCTTCCATCTAGAGATGCCACATCTTATATAATTATTTGCATATTCCTTTGTAAGCAATATGCAATAGAGTGGACATGCATCTATTTTTTTTTTTTGCAATCAAGCCCAAGATCATAAAGTATTGTTTCATAGTAATTAGCGAGTACATTCTCACTTTCAAGAACCGTCTCCTGCAATAGTTCTAATAACATTGTTAATGACTTGTTGCTCCATCGATTAAGACATTTCATGTGAATCAACCTTATAACAAATGATGGATTAGTGAGTTTGGTACTACCATGATACAATTCCTATTTTGCATTCCCTAACAACTTATAAAAAAATTTTGCTTCCTCATTTGGTTGTTTAGGGTTAGGATCAATATGTGAAGTGTCCTTTTGTTCCAATATATCACTTTGGCACCCCAAGTGCATCATGTAATGATACATGCATATCATCTTATTGATTCTCAAAGTCATTTATAGTATCGATTGAGTCACTAAACTCATACTCACCATGCATTACCCAAAGAAACCCAAAGTGTTGCAAATGATTATACATAACTTATCTATCTTGCATCAGAGAATTGTTGCAACGAACATAAGGACAAGGTAACCTATCACTTTCAGGTGCATTGTTGAAGGTAAATTCCAAAAACTTAATTACATACTCTAGGCTCATTCTTGACTTTTACATCCAACTTTTGTCTATTGGGATTTCCTACAACTACATGAAAATTAATTTGAGCATGTTAACATATCGCCAACTTCTTAATTTAGGTGATAGTTCCTATCCCATATAGGAATACATAATCTCTATGAGTTAACTACTTATATGCTTTGTTTCATTTTAGAAAATTTTTAGCAGCATTTCCTCATAGTTCTCCAAGTACACAAAATAGGTAAGGTTTATTATTTAACCTTGTCCAAATATGCACCCAAAGAACAGAAGGAACAACTTTTAAAATTTCTAAACAATAAATCAAGTATAAAAGAGCAACTTCATAGATATTATGTTTTCCAATACTGTTCACCCAACTTTGAAAAAAAGATCCATGTTCACCCTAATTATAACTGATGGCAACAACACAAAAGGTCATTTATTTCTTTTTGTTTTTTTTTTTTTGGCTTTGATTGAGACTTTAGTTGGATGTGTAAGGGAAAAATTGGTAAAACGTGGCTTACTCATAACTACATATGCTAATATACTAATATTCCTACACGTAATGTGGTAGTACAATCTAATTTAAATGCTATATACCTAATTGATCGAAACCAATTTAATATAAATTGTACAAATCATCCATGAATTTTGGAAAAAAAAGAATTTAATGTGTTCGGTCTACTCACTGATCGAAACTCGAAAGTGACCGTTTTTAATGGTCTAACCGTTTTTAAATATATCAATTATAAAATACTTGAAAGTCCAAAAATGTTCACTCTACACTAACTTCCACAAACTGAAGTGGGTGAAAAAAGAATTAATAGAAGCGACTGGGGTTAGTGACTGATCTAATTGTCTGTTCTTTTCTGTTCCATGAAGGTCTTGATTTCCTGTTATCTGATTTGTACAGGTGTTAAATATGCTTTGCTGCTGGATTGAAGATCCAAACTCAGAGGCCTTTAAGTTGCAGATTCCAAGAATTTTTTATTATTTGTGGATTGCTGAAGACGGCAGGTCCATAAGTAGTATTAGTCTCTTTCTAGTTTATCTCAGAGTGCCATTTCCATTTTATATGTTATGGAGAATTGTGATGTTACTTTTTCTGGTGGATGTAGCTAGGAATGGCAATGGGGCGGGTCATTTCAGGTACCCGCCCCGCCCCGCCACTAATGGGGCGGGATATTATTTTTTTAAATGGGTATGGGACGGATTTGGGATTTTTTTTTGAAACCTGGGGTGGGTTCGGGGCGGGTTCGGGTATTGCTCCACCCCGCCCCGCCCCGATTATATATAAAATTAAAATTATAAATATAATAAAATAGTGTTGGCATAAGCTTCTAGCGACGATCTCACTCTTCATGAATCGTTGGCATAAGCTTCCTCTCACCAGCAGAAGTCCCAGAACTGCAGATTCAAACCCCCAACAATAAAAAAACATTCACTTACACAGTCACACAACAGACACATTTATATTAAGACCACAGAGGCTAGAATCAGACCTGGTAAGGAACTCAGAGATGGGGTGAGAAGACAAGATTGGAGAGCGATCTCCATTAGCAATACGCTGAATATCTGGGGCCACAAATAATAAAATTTGAGAACCTATCTTGCAAGGAAGGTAAGCTTAACTTGTCAAAAGAGTTTTTGTTTTGACTTTAAAAATAAACGGGGCAGGTATGGGAATGTAGCATACCCGCCCGCCCCGCCCAGCCCCGTCCCGCCCCGTTTAATTTTTTAAATGAGACGGGTATGGAAATTGCTTTAAATAAACGGGGTGGGGTTGGGAGGGGGGCGCCCCGCCCCGAACCTGCCCCGTTGCCATCCCTAGATGTAGCCATTTATAGTGTTTGTATCCATAGTGGCGTGTTGCAAAGGCGGATTTTGTATTTTATTCCTTGGAAATTATTGAATTTTATTATACATAATAAGTTTACTGCAGGGTTATAATGGAAGTCAATTAAAACTTTTAGTGTTCTCAAGGTTTTTTTAATGTGTAGTTAATTAAAACTTCCTATACCATTTTTCTCTGTTGGTGAAAAGAAAAGAATCAATCTATGGTAGGACTTTCAAATAAGTTGGGGTTTTAATTAGAAGTCTGGGGGGTATTATGATAATTTCAGTGGGAGAGGGCCTAAAATATTTAAATTATTTGATTTAGCTGTTGGGCTATGCTTTAGGGATACCTTCCCTATGGTGTTTGCTTAGGTCACCATGGTGTCATTTTTTGAAAAGTCCTATTGAAAAGGATTGTCACCAGGGTTGAGGCCAATAGTTGATGCTGGTGTTTTGTGCACCAAGGCAGGCATTTGGATGTTTTTCTCTTTTTCTCACTGATACAGATTTTGTCGTGATTTTCACCTACAGATGCATACATTTGTTGTGAAGAAATAGTTGCACCAAAAGAGCCTCGATATCTTTAGTTTCCAAATAGAGTTTGAGTGAATCCTTCATACAATAAAATCAAAATTATAAAATATCTATTTTAATTGATTTATAAAATTCACATTTATTAAATTTATTTTAATAATTTTATAACTTTTTTTTTATTTCATATTTATCCATTTTATAAAATAAAGATTTTTGTTATTAAATAATCTTATTATGAAATTTATCTTTTTTAAATTAATTTTTTTATCCTTACTTCTTTCATGTAATAAATAAATATTTTAAATAACAATATATATTTTAATTTATTTATGAGAATTACACTAAAGCAAAATGCAGTTTTAATTAACTTATATTGAAATTAATTTTTTTAGTTATCTAATATAATAAAATTAGAATTCAAAATGAACTCAACTTCCTTAGTTTATGAGAATTAATTTTTTTATTAAATGACCGATAAAAAAACTAAAAATTATTATTTTGTATTTTTAAATTATATTGATATAAAATAAAAATGAAGATGATATTAAATAATACATTATTTTTTATTATAAACTATATATTTAAATAATATAAAATATTGTTACTCAACTTCTATTACAAAATTATTAACCTCCAA
>JBAPGN010001316.1:0-24344 GCA_037355405.1 Vitis amurensis | reverse complement strand
TTATTATCTCCTTTAATATACTCTATTTGAAAATCAAAATTGCTTAAAATAGCTTGCCATCTAGCAAAAATATGCTTAGAAGCTATATTTTTAACATCTTTTTGTAAAACAGATTTTGCTGACAAACAATCAACTCTTAATAAAAATTCTTGATTTAAAAGATCATCTTGAAATTTTGAAATGCATAAAACTATGCTTAAAATTTCCTTTTTGATAGTGCTATAGTTGAGTTGGGCATGGTTCCAAGTACCAGAGGTGAATCTAACCAATAATTCTTGATTATTACTTCTTTGCTTAAGGATTCCACCAAATCCTATGTCAGAAGCATCAGTCTCAACAATCTTAAAGGCTTTATGATCAGCTAAGGCTAGACATGGTAAGGTTTTGACTCTAGACTTGACTAATTTAACAATCTTGGTATGATCCTCATTCCAAGGGACTGGATTCTTCTTAAGTCTTTGTCTTAAAGGGGCACATAATTGGCTTAGATCTTGTATGAAATCAGACACATAATTAAGGCTTCCTAAGAAACGTTGCAATTGTTTCTTATCCTTAATCTCATCAGGGAACTTATCAGCAAACTCAATTGATCTTTGAATGGGGGTGAAAGTTCCTTGGTGAATATGATGACCTAGGAATCTTACTTTAGTTTGAAAGAGGTTAATCTTAGTGGCTGACAAGCTTAAACCATTGCTCTTAACAGTATCAATAAACCTATTGAGATGTTTCCAATGTTGCTCAACAGATTCTGAGTAAATCAAAACATCATCAATGTAAACAATAATGAAATCAGAAAACTGGTTAAAGATTTCATTCATCATATTCTGGAATTCTGAGGGAGCATTCTTAAGGCCAAAAGGCATGCTTCTTCTTCTTCAACTTGTTGACTCCAAAGCATTTTATGGGTAGAAGGAGATTGATTAGTTTGACTGGATTGGGGCTTTTGAGAGCTAGAAACTTGGGTATTCTTTTTAGGGGCCATGATCTCATGAACCCTGCAAAATTCACGAGATAGCTGATTAGGGTTAAAATAATCTCCTTTAATAAAGTAACTTTGAAACTTAGGGTTTAAAATAATCCAATCAGTTAAATTATGTTTAAGAGCTATATACTTAATTGTTTCAAAATTTTTTAAAACAATATTTAATAAAAATTCTTGATACAAAATCCCAATTTGAAATTTTGAAATGCATAAAGAAATGCTTAAAATATCATGAATGGTATGAGTACCTAAATTCTTAGGTGGATCATTAATCTTAACAAGATTAATCTCTTGATGACAACAAGTGATGCTTTCAACAGGATTAGTAAATTCAAAAAGAATTTCCTTATCACAAAGCTTAGAATACTTTTGTGAATAGATAAAGGGTTAGTATCAAAAGTAGAGGAGTTGATGGAATCCTCCACAAAAGGTAGAGAATCCAAACAATTTTCTTCTTCCAAGGCAGGGGAGGAAGGATGCTTAAGTACTGGAGAAATGTGATAAGAAGATGATCCATGAGAATCTGAGGCATAATACATGGGTTTAAACTTTTCTGATAGGACTGAATGAGGTTTCATGTAAAATGATGATTTCTTAAGGGATTGCCAAACTTGGATATTCTTTTTAGGGGCCATGATCTCATGAACCCTGCAAAATTCACGAGATAGCTGATTAGGGTTGAAATAATCTCCTTTAATAAAGTAGCTTTGAAACTTAGGGTTTAAAATAATCCAATAAGTCTTAATAGTTTTCTCAACTGTGAAAACAACTTTTAAAATTCCTTGGTTCAAAATATCAATTTGAAATTTTGAAATGCATAAAGAAATGCTTAAAATATCATTTATAATGAGCTTATGAATGAAATGGATACCTAAAATCTTAGGTGGATCATTAATCTTAACAAGATTAATATTTTGATCACAACAAGTGATGCAATCAACCGGATTAGCAAATTCAAAAAGAATTTCCTTATCATGAAGCTTAGCTCTTATACCTTGGTTATCTACCCACATAGGATAAATAGAACTTAAGAAGGGTATTCCTAAGAGGGCCTTTTCATTAAGATTCTTAACAAGGATAAAGGTTTGCTTAATACAGACATCATGATTACGGATCTGAACGTCTGTTAGTTTATACTTAGTGGTAAACCTTTTGCTATCAGCTCCAAAAAGAGACATACTAGACTCTTCGCATAAAGGAATAGGTACAAGACCTTCTTGAAGGCAATTTTCAGTTGCTCCTGAATCAATTAAAGCAATAATATCAAAGACAAATTTATCTTTGACTACTATAGTAAGGGAGACTTCCCACCTCTGGAAGATAACCCTACTAACAGTATTCAAAAAAGTATCTGTCTCATTATCATTAACCTGAGAAGATTCTGGAATATCCAAATGGTTATCTTGGTTGCCAATTCTATTGATTTGATCTTGGAGATCAGAGAGACCTATACTTATGAATTGTCTTAACTCCTTAATCTCATTTTTATGCTGCTTAACTTCATCATGAAGTTCCTTAATGCTGACTTCCTTGGGAGACTGTTGGTCAAACCTGCTTAAGATATCGTTAAGGTTATAAGGATTAACAGTCTTCTTGGCTTCTACCTTAACAACAGATTTCTTAAAAACTTCATAAAGATTTTGCTTAGTCTTTTCATCTTCTACTTTTTTTTAAAGTATCTAAGATAAATTCTTGATCTTGGCTTATGACATTTATGGTTTTAGGACGGCAATTACAATTACCCTTAATACAAACATCTTGGTCACTAGAAGACTGGCTAGAAACCTCGCCACTACTATCTAGTTGATTAATATCATCTTCATTATCAGTCCTTGATTCAGAATCTGAGTTTAACATAACCTTACAAAGCATATTTTTTAGGTCATCTGAGACGCTTAAGTTATTAATCTTTTGCTTAACTCTACAATCTTTCTTAAAATGGCCAACTTTGCCACATTTAAAACAGATAATTGGCTTAACATCTAAAGGAGTCTCTACCTTTTTCTGGATATCTTTGTTGACTCTTCTTTGGACGTGTCTTGACTGCTTAGTATCATTCATTCTATAATTACCATGAGTACCTCTTTTACTATGGTAAAACTTATCTTTGCTAGGCTTCCTGCTGGTTTGTTGCTTAGAGGGAGGCTTAGTTTCCTTTTGGCTGAAACCAAACTGGCTACAGAATGATCCAAATTCATTCTTGTAGATTTTCTGTTCATTCTTCATTTGTTGCTTAAGCTTGAAGTCATTGCATAACTTAATCCCTTCAGCTGTGACAATGCTTATAATCTCACCATAGGTTAACTTATCATAAGGGATTTGACCGTTATACTGTTCCCTTATCTTAATCCTAATTCTCTCAGAGAAAAGCTTGGGTAATCCTGAGATGAATTTTTCTTTCCAAAAAGACTGGTTACAGTCTGATCTTAACATGACTTTAGTTAGGAAGACTTCCTTATACCACCTAAAATCATGAAGCTTGGGACACTTAAGGTTGGTTAAGAGATCTGCAGTTTTATCCTTAATTTTTGCAGGATCTCCAATGAAATGCTTAGATATAGAGTAAATTAGGGTAGCCACTGCATCCTCTATATCTTGGCCGTCTTCATCCTTAACAACTTCACTATTTTCATTGATCCTATAGGCTTTTATATATATATATATATATATATATATATATATATATATATATATATTGGTTATCTCCACTATGTTTAGTCTTTTTTTTTAGCAGATTTTGGACATTATTCGGTCCTCATAAATTTTGTGGGGAAATTTCAAAGCCAGTTTTTCCATGGAAAATAAGAAACCATCTAACCATCAGTCAAGCTTTTCCACCATCCTTTCAATCCTTGTAAGATACATCAACTACCCCACAATTTTTAATGTTTCTATATTGACACCTTCCCAAAAGGTCCTTCTCAATAATTCTTTTAAAAACAATGGCACCCATTTTCTTATGGAAAACAATATATGTGTGTGTGTTTGTATATATATCTATATACATAGTGTTTAGTCCATTTGATTGACACATTTTGGACATTATCCCTCCCTCATAAATTTTGTGAAAAAATTTTCAATGCCTACTTGCTATGTGAAATAAGAAATTACCAAAGGAATTAATCAAGCTTTTCTACCTTTGTTTATATTCTTGTTACATACATTAACTACCCCACAATGTTTAATGTGTCTTTGTTGATACCTTCCTAAAATATACTTCCCAAAATTCTTTTGAAAATATTACATATCGCTAAGAAGTTACTTTTTATTGTAAAAAACATGGTGAGAATAATTTTTGCGCAGTATATAACATTGTGCCATGAACTCCACTTTTTACCTCAAATTTATTTGTGGCAAAATACCACTTTCAATCATTAATTTACATTTCATTTTTTAAACCATCGTAAGTATAATTATCATATAATGTTTGACTTTCTACTATAAAGTTTATTTTTTTAGTAGAAAAATATTTATAATAAAAATATATAAGCAAAAACTTAAAATTTTCAATTTTTGTTCAAATGTTTTTTCTATAATCTAATTTACAATAGAAAATTACTTGTTATTTTAGTTATATATACACCACTTTTTCAATAATTTACAATAGAAAATATATTTTATTAAAATAATTTTTTTCATAATTTTATGGTTATCATATATCATGTTTCACAATTAACGTGAATGAAAATATAATACATCATTTGTTTGTGATTATAAGTGGTAACTTTCACTCAAACCTCTAACTAGTTAAGCTCGATTGATTGTTTTCATAGATTGGTTTTCTCTCCATAAAGTTTTTCCTTCTGCCTTTCTAAATAAATAGTTTTGTTATGTTTAGTTGTGGTACCACCCCCTTTCCAAGTAAACAATTTCAATGAAATTTTAAAACTGATAACCTATGCACAATAATCATTAATGTTTCACCTACCAAGAACAAGTTATGCTATTATTCACCTAATTACAAGTAAATTTCACAAATCATCTCATAATTAGAGTGAAGCAAAAAATCATTCTCTTTTATGTTATTATTTTTTAATATGTAGTTAGCTAGTGTTTTAATCAATGGTTCATGATGAATGTGATCTTTATATAATATGCTTCTATTTAGGCTTGTTTTTTGTTTTAAGGTCATTCTTATCTTTAAACTTAAGTCTTAAAATATAATAAAATAATATAAAAAAATAAAGTTCTATTTAAACCTAAGTCAAATTAAATTTTATTTAGCTTTAAGATAAATTAAACAAATCTCATTTGAGAAATTGAGGCTTACAACATCAATTTCCCTTTTTACCAATAATTTTCTTATTAAGAAATGAGGTGCTTTAGAGAGTTACTAATTTCCTTATTCTTAAGAGAAATTTCATAAGAAAAACTAATCATATGATTCATGATGAAATAAATAAAATCAAAATCAGATTTTGGAGAGCCTTACATTAGTCAACAAAGACATCCTTTTTAAAATTAGAAAACGCAAGAGATACCAACTTAGGTTTCACTAGGAATGTAGTAGCAAATTCCACAAAGGCAAAATTCCAATTGAAACTCACAAAAAGAGAATTATTTGAAAGTTTGAAGGTGGATGCATCAGGAAAGATATATAATTACAAAAAAAAAAAAAAAAATGATCTCTCATGGCTCTTGCAGTCCCTTATGTAAAATGATGCATGAATCAGTTTCTTTCCTCATTGGCCCCACAAGGACTAGTCAATTTTTGAGAGGTTGATTGTATGATATCATTCATTATCATAATTAAAGTCGAAAAAAGATGGTAAGATTCGTCATACAATGACTAAGAAATTTTGCTACTCCACTTGCTTTGCATTGGTAGAAGGTCTATCCATAGATGTCCACACATAAATATGACTTAAAGTAGAGATGGCAACATGCTACTAACAAAATTGATTGATACCTAATAATCCGTGGAGAAGGGTGTATAGATAAGATAGAACCTATTAAACTAGCTTGGAGGTTCATAAATTCATAAAAATTAGTTATATTATATACTTACACCAAATATGAGTTTTTTTTGTCTTTGTTATTTTTTTTCCCTCCTTTAAATTTCAGATTTGATTTTAATAAATTTCTGGATTTGCTTTTGAGATCAACATTAGTTATGTCAATTCTTTGAAAAAAAAATACAAAAACCTTTCATCATGCCTTGAAGTGAAATTTCCACCCTAAATCCCCATTAAATAACATATAATTGTCTTAGGTGGAGAGCATAAAAGACTATTAAATTGGTTCAATCTATTTAGTAGCAGCAAAATATCAAAGCAAAACCCTTAAACATGCATCTTCCAACAATTTAATAATTTGTAGTAATTATTGTTTATAAGAGGGTGGTTTTTTTCTTTTTTTTTTTGCTAAAATGGGAAAGAAGGGAATTCAAGTTCAAGAGTAGTCATTTTAATTACTTAGGAAATTCATGTTTTAATCCAATATTTAGTAACAATGTCTAAAATATGTATTTAATATAATAAAAAAATACATACACATATACTTAAGACAATTATTTTCAGCAATTCTAATCCTTCACCTATTAAATAGGATAACAACTTGCAAGGACCTCCTCATTTCACAAGCATGTGCGTATGTCTTGTAATTTGATAGCTTGTCGTGCTTGACTAGCTACAAAACATTAATATAGAAAAATCAAACATTGTGGACAAGTAGATGTACCTAGTCACCCTCATACTTCAATACTGACTATGATAGTTAATGTTATAGAAAAATCAAACATTGTGGGCAAGTTGAGTTGATGTACCCATTCACCCTTGTAATTTAATACTGACTATGATATTCAATGCTATAGAAAAATCAAACACTAGGAGAAAGTTGATGTAGCTAGTTACCCTTATACTTCAATACTTGTCACGATAGTCAATGTTATAGAAAAATCAAATATAGTGGGCAAATTGATGTAACATTTTCTAAACAATTTTTTTCTCTAACTTTCAATTAGTTTTATATCTTTCTTTATTTCTATCTCAGATTTCCATTGTCCAATACTAATTTTGGAGGAGCTAACCTTCATTCATATTACTTGAAAGGGTTTGTTATTAACTTTATTCAACCAAAATATTATGCTCTTTAATTAATGTTTAAATAATTGAATATACTATAGAATAAAGATAAAAGGTGAGATAATACATTCACCCTCTTTCTTGTATCTCCTCCACATGATATTTAACAACCACATAAAATGATGGGATATATATCTAATGGACCATAAATTCTTTTTTGTAATACATATATACAAAAATGATTTTATATAACATATGTCAACTTAATATATGTCCTTTAACAACATGTGATAATTTCATACATATAAGACTTTATAAAGAACAATTTTAAAATAAACAATTGAGAGATCTCTAAATAATGTTGAATAGTAAGAGAGATTATATATTTTTTAATAATAAATGTTTGGATGCAATTCATATATCATTTAAACAATTGTGAAACATTAGGATGAGATATGTTTTTTATTCTAATATTTACTCCTTCAATAAACAGCTTTTAGTATAGTATAATATATTTTAGTTTGATTTCCTAAGATTTTCTCTTGTTTTTACAATAATTCATCAATCCCCTTTTGTTTCAAAGCGAAAGAGTTTATCTCAAAGTTACCTTCTTGATGTTCGACATCCCCACTCACTGAGATTTTAAAACTATAGTCAACTCTCAATATTTGGGGAACCACACTTTGACATACACATTTTTGAGAGGTCATTGGTGAAGGGCAACATGCCTTAGATTAGGCATCATCTTCTATACTTCAATAATAAATAAAAATGTACTAATCAACTCTTTGAATGCTGAAAAGGAAAAGGAATTTCATTTCATAATCTAAAATGATATTATTGATCAATTTTTAGTTTTAACCATGAAAGCCAAGGAGCCATAAAGAGTTGATGAAAATTTGAGTTACATTTACACCTGAACACAAACATCATAAATAATTGTTGAAAGTTGAAAAGTTAGGAATGAAACCAATTAATATAATCTATTTGCTTTGATCATTTTGAGAAGTTAAAATAATTTCTTTTATAGTAATTATTGGATAATTAGGTGATATAAGCTTCCATCTTACTTTTATTTTAATTGTGACCGCAAAAGTTAAATGTGACATCTTCAAGGGATAAATAACCCACTGGTTTAGTTTTGTTCAAGTTTATTAATTATGTCCAAAATAACCCACCAATTTATAATTACAAACTCATAAGCTTTTGATGAGCGTGATTCAGTTTGAGGAGAGTTTCTATTCTAGTGCTCAATTTTAAATTTTAAATTCTAAATTCTAATATTAAAAATTAAAACAAGCATAGAGAAAATTGATAATTTTTCTGCAAAAATATTAGTGCGTTTGGGCTCACTTCAATTGTCATTTCGTTTGAACCCTCTAGTATTTTAGAACCAATAATCTAACAGACTTTGCACAAAAGTTTGGGACTTTGGCCTAGCAAAATTATATTAGATAAAATTATTGTCTTTATGCGTAGTAAGGAATGTGAATGCATTTGTACAACACTGAACTCAAACATACTTTTCATTGTGGATTATGATATGATAGAGGAGAAACATGGAAAAGTCAATAAGTGAGGAAAAGATATTAGAGTGGTGTTTTGAATCTTCCACTGATGAGCCCCAATGCTCTGAACACAACCTAGCTAATAGAACATTTCACTTAATTGATTTTAAACTTGTGATTCAAACTTGTATTTTCCCATGTTTAACCATCATCCAAGTGCAAGGAGAAGCAAAAGGTGGACTGGTCGAGCTGCAACTTCAACAAGTTCTTCACAAATCGGGTCCAAATCTGGAAAAATGATGTTTGAGCACTCTAGAGAAAGTAGGAGGGGAAAAACATGGATTAGTGTACTCAAAAATTAGTTAGACTTATTATGGTACCCATGTACGCTTAGTTTATATTAAGGTGAGACACATTTTTGCCACTCTTTTAAAGTGATATTCACCACTAGCCATGGCATAATTCCTCATGCTATGGCAAATATGGACCCATTTGAGCTCTCGCACTGGGTCATAGCCATAATTCCTCATGATATAGCCCAAATAGCTTTGAGTTGGGCCCAGAATTGCTTCCTCAACCCAATTGGGCTCTGATGCTGTGTCTCAAACGTGCTGGGCTAGGCTAAATCCGAGTTGGGCTTGGCTAAATCCGAGCCAGCATATGGGTCGACATGATACTGCATTCCAATATTAGAGACGTCATCTTAAGAATCTGAAAATTGGGTCTATTCAACAGGGTGGAGTAGGGCAAATGGAGTCAGAAGGGAGAACCTAAAAGTAAGAAAGCAAGATGCATTGGAAGAAGATGCAGGGAGGAGTTTGCTTAATGCTAATGAGGCATCATACATCTTCGGATTTGTGAAGTAAATTCTTATTATTTTTTAATTTATTTTCTAAAGTGAATTTTAGAGGGAAAACTACCAAAAGTAGTTTGTTTCTAGCAAGAAAATAATTGCATGGGAAAATAGCTCATCTCACGAAATTGTATTCATACTTTAGGAGATAAAATATTATGTTACCTGCTCTGGTGATCGCCAGTCACAATGAACAAAATATCATGTTAGCTACGTACCCCAAGAGAAAACAATAAAAAACACCATGTGACATGTTTATTTATTTGTTAATTTTTTAAAATAAAAAATAAATTATTTATTTTGTTAGACTAATATTTACGTATCAATGTAGAAAAACAAAATATTTGCTATATTTAAGGTTGTTGATAACATAAAATAAGCACTCAAGTATACTTGATCAACTAAAAAAAGCACTTGAAGTGTTGCACTCGAGCTCCAGAAGAGCTTAAGCACACTTAAAATGGAGGACTTTGTCGAAGTCCAAACTTTACAAATTATATTGATTAAGCATTTTAATTATGGCAGTGTTTTGTTCCAATGAAGAAGTCTGGCAGTCTTTTGTTTCAACTTTCTGCTTTGGTGTCTTGATATTGCTGGCATTGTTTGTATCAACTTTCTGCTTAGGTGTCTCCCATCATAAGAGTAGTTTTGAATTTTCTAGTAAAAGCCCTATTCTCTTTATGCTGATTCATTCCTTTGAATGTTTTAAATGAACAAAAAATAGAAAGAGAAGCTTGTGTTGTGCTGGTGAAAGCTTTGATTGATCATGCGAACTTTAGAGCTTGTTTTCACAAACTAGTTGTTGTGGAGACAAACTAGTTTTTTTTAAAAAAATTTGTTTTAATTTTATATATAAAAAAACATTATAAATTCAATTTATATAATAATAATTAAATTTAATTCAAATCTTATTAAAAATGAAAATAATTTTGTAATTACAAATAAATAAATAAAAATGAATAGTTTTTAGTAGAACATAAATAGTAATATTATAATAAAATCATAGGTTATATATTTTTATTAAAAAAATACATTATTTCAATATATGTTAGAAGCATAATGAAATTAATATGTTCATAAATTTTTAAAAACAAAATACTTGTTTGGATAAGTTGTTTTTCAAAATAATTTTTTTTGTTTTGATTTTATAAAAATATTGTAAATTTAATTTATATAATGTTAATTAAATTTAATTCAAATCTTATTAAAAATAAAAATAGTTTTGTAATTACAAATAAACTAAAAATGAATAGCTTTTAGTAGAACATAAATAGTAATATTATGATAAAATCATAAGTTATATTTTTTTATTAAGAAATACACTGTTTTAATTTATGTTAGAAACATAAGGATATTAACATCTTTGTAATTTTTTTTTGTTAAAAAAACATAATTTAAAAATAATAATTAATAAATTATTCTTAAAAAATATTATTATCAAGTTATTCTTAAAAATCAAAAGATTCATTAAAATATTTAAATTATTAATTATGTATTCCTTAATTTATAATCTATTTACCTAGTAAGAAAAATAAAAAAAAATATGGTAGTTTGTATAGGAGAAATAATATAGTCTAACTCATAATATATCACTTTTGAAGTTCATTTTTCTAATAGAAAAATTTATAAAAATGTAATTATATGTAGAAAAGAATTAATAAAGTTATTGTGAAATAATTTTAATCTATAAATTTCTAGTATTAGTGAATTTATTATTCGAGTTTTAAATTATTTTTAAAAAATGTTAGATTTATCCATGATTCCAACACATTAAATTTTATTTAATTTAAAGTTTATCATCAAAGTTCCACGTATCCTAAGATTAACTAAAGCAACAACCCCACTTCACCACTTTACCACATGAGCTAAAATGAAAAAACATGTCTCAACCACATTAGGGAGATGTGAGAACAAAGAAAAAGGGAAAAAATATAAAAAGACTTGGAGATAATCTTTAAAATATAGCATGCTAGAATCTAGCAATGACTGATATATTCCTCATCTTATGGCAAATATGGACCCATTTGAGCTCTCCCTTTGGGTCCTACCCATTTAATCTTAGTTTTGGGGTAGCGCAGATAGGTTTGTGTTGACCCTAAAGTTGCCTCCTCGGCCAAATTAGGCTCTAATGATGCTAGACCTCAAACGTGCTGGGCTAGCCCAAATCCAAGCTAGCTAGCCCTGCCCTGCCAGCTAGCCCATGGGTCTGCTGGCCCTTTAAGGACCAAATACTGCATATTAATTCTGGAGACCTTGCCTTTAAAAGCTGAAAATTTGGTCTGCAAATGGAGTCCTTTCAAGAAAGGCAGAACATAAAAGTAAGAAAGCAAGAATCAATTGAACAATTGTTATTGTTTCTTTTTTTGTGCTTGGGGGAGCTGTTTGGACGAAATTTCTACTGTTGGAATTCTTATGCTTCAGTTACAAGTCATGGTTTATCTTCTATGATGACCACATGATGAGGAATTTTTAAGAAAAACATTATTTCATGTGCTTTAAGAAGAATCACATGCATGACCAAATAGTATATAAAAATCACTAGAATATTAAATTATTTTCTGGTGGCTATGCATTCAATATTACAATATTAAGTTGGTAATTGTTAGACGCTAGATAGCCTATGGAATATGCCAAGGATTAGAAATAGTTACAAAATAGTCATCAAATAAAGCGAGTTTCAATAATAATTTATGTTACTATTAGATGCTAAAGTAGTCTGTCTCTGGAAATGCAATAATATGGTACTATTATTTCCAGAAATTTAAACATTATCTCCATTTCAAGTTAGTACATTTAACTTTTAGTGGTTTATAAATAAGTTCATAAACAAATATTCCTGGCTATTTCATTGGGTTCCAAAATGCCTTCTATGGGGACAAGCCCAAAAATGCCTTCGATAAACTTCCCCTTCTTCTTAGTGTTTACATGAAGAACAAAAGTAGTCTACGGGGTTACTACTTTGATGGATTCAAAATAAATATATAAAAAAATGAAAACAAAGGGAAACAAGATTAAGATGAGTCAAAGTGTAGCATCCTAATTAGGGTACAAAATGAAGAGATTTGTTCTATCCCAAGCTTCCATAGCCTTTGATTTCAATAGGTGCAGCTAAGGCACTATAATAATAGCAGACTGCATTGAATTTCATATCATTAAAGTTTTCAACTTCATCTTATGCACAGACGACAAAAAAACACAAAAGAGAAGGGACACGAGCAATCATTGCTTCCAAGCTAAGCTTCGATGCACATGAAAATGGAAAGAAGAATAAGAGTGCAGAGATGAGGTATGTGAAAGTATGGTGAGGGATTGATGCTCATAATAATTAGTAAATATATACTAGGGAATCCAAACACAAACCTTAACCCTAACCCTAACCAGAAAAAGAGAGATGGGAGGAAATAGAAATGATGAAAAGAAACCTAATTTGAAATCAAAGAAAGAAAGAAAGAAAGGAATAACAGAGTGTGAAGCCGTGGAAGGAATCGAAAGAATACCTGGAAGATGTGGGCGATGAAGTGGCTAAAGATTGGTCATTGAGTGAGTTGGTCGTTGACCGAGTTGGTCATTGATCTAAGCCCCCCTCAGTGATGAGGATGTTAGTGACGACAACATTCTACTCGAAGAAATATACAGTGATGAGGATGGGCATTATGGCTTTGGGAGAAGAGTTCAATGGTCTTTAATGGTGCCTAAGAAGAGTGAGTGATAAAAGACATGGCTCTTAGTGGGTCCAGCAGTCTAAAGTGAGCAGGAGAGATAGTGCTTATATAGTGGCTCTATGGTCACGGACAAGCCCATGTGATTCTGCCTATTGGGCCATATATTGCTATAAGAGCTTTTATAGCAGCAACCCAACCGATGTGGTTGGGCCTATTGGCCATATAGTGCTATAAGAGCTTTTATAGCAGCAACCCAACCGATGTGGCTGTGCCTATTGGGCCATATATTGCTATATGAGCTTTTATAGCAGCAACCCAGCCCATGTGGTTGTGCCTATTGGGCCATATACTGCTATATGAGCTTTTATAGCAGCAACCCAGCCCATGTGGTTGTGCCTATTGGGCCATATACTCTATAAGAGATTTTAATGCAGCAACCCATTCCTTCCCCAGCTATGAGCTTTTATAGCGGCGATCCATTCCTCCATCAGCCATATTTGATAGTATCATATTACCCTGTAGGCATAATACAAACAACATATGAAATATGAGTTGCAACAATCAAGCAATCAAAATCGCATTTTGAACAATATAGGAACCCAACGTCCAAACAAAATAGTATGAACAAGAAACTGATATTCCTTTCATGATACAAGGAATTTTTGTCTCCATAAATTAGTAATTACTTGATATAGAGTAAAATTTAAGGGTACAACAGACACCGCCGCCTCATAATTCAAGAACCAAACCATTAAGAGGGCTATGTTGAAATATAATCACCACATCCAAATAGGTATTTCTTTGGTCTCAACAAGTGACACAAGGAAATTTTCGTATCTAGTGAATACCTTTGCCTACATTTAGTACAAGGTTTTGTTTTTATCTTGTAAACATATATATACATCCAAACATGCATGCACACATGTGTTATGCACTCTGAAGTTCCCTAGAAATTATAAGTAGATTTTGTAGGTACATGGTTGTGACCAATTCTTGTCCTAGCTTGTAGTTCTAGGTTAGCCCAAGGGTGTACATTTTCCAAATTTTCTCTTTATGATGTTGCTTTATCCCTCTAGGGATATATTGTTAATGGCCACAACCTCAGCAATCTTTTTCATGTTTCCATGCATGGATCAGTTTAAAAAGGAAAAACACATGATTTCCAGAGTTTGAACTTCCATTATTTTACTATAGGTTCAAGGTTTACATTTTTTGGTATCCATGCCCCAGTTTAGTCATTTTCATACTGACGTGTGCTTATGGTGTTTTCTTACATGCTTATTGATGAAATCCTCCCTTCCCAAGTCCACAATTCATTCTAAGTTTATCAAAAGACATCAAGGCATCATAGAAAATCAACAGTTCTAATATTGTAACATCTTCAACATTTATAGAAAAAACAAGATTCCATATTTAATATCTAAATTGAAAATTAAGGTTCAAAACTCAAAAGCACATTCATATGGACACAAACCTCACTAGCCACAGCTTTCGGACATTATTAGCATATAATTTTCCAATACATTACAAATGAGCTTAATTTGAGAGTTATACCCTGGCAATTAGAGAACCAGCTTTGGGCAACAATTCAAATCATGACCGAATTTTTTTGGTCTCCATCTCATCCTTGTAGCAACATGTACCTTACTCATGTCATTCCACTTGTGTGGAGCTTCCATAATCTTACCAATAACATGCAAAGTAGACAGTAAGACTGAACAAGAAATCAAAATTCCTTAAGTTTAGAATCTTATACTGTAAGAAGAGTGGAACTATGAGTGTCCAAGTGTGGTTGCTTGTCTAGAGTTGAAATTTTGGATGATTATTTGGAGGTTCTATTCAAATTCTTGGGCAGAATAATTAGAGAATGAAAAATGATTAAGAAATTTGGGCAACAATAGAGCAAGTAAGAAAAATTCAGATCTGAAATTAGGCATGAAATAGACTTAAGTCTCCAAGTGTATTATTACTTTCCCAAAGATTTTGGCCAACCCTTAAATTTGTAAATTAGGTTTGAAGTTTTTAAGGATCAACAAAAACTGATTGTCTTAATATCAGAAACAAAAGAAGGTTGAGGCTACAACTATTATCACTAGCAAATAATTATCATTACGCAGGTCTTCTAATTTATTTTAAATGCTTCAAACATCACCTGCTTAGACCTGTCCAACAACTTCTTCGGCAGTCAAGCCAAGAACTTAGCCTTTAAGATCAATAAAAATAAACATTCCACATAAGAACTTGGTTTTTTTCATTTCTTTTGACAAATGTAAAATTTTCGTAATTTGAAAATTTTCACCTTAAGCTTAATTTGGTGATTATTTGACTTGGATAACTACTTATAAGTACAAAACATCTTTAAATAATAAATTACTGAACTGCTTAGGCCTGGAACATGTAATAAACACCTAATTTAAAAAACCAAAATATAAAGATTGTTTTTAGCAAAATAAAAAATCTAGTTGCTTTATAATAAAAACATAAAGCAACGTTTACTGGTATTTTCAATTTGTCAAAATATGGAATGCAGACATAATAATAATAGAATTTAAGAGATACCAAACTAGTGATGCAACATAATGAACCTATTAACTTGTATTTTAAAAGAGAACCTTAGAAAGGCCATACTTAGGACTCTAAAATTTTCATTCTACTCATGATCTAACCAGGGGGGATTTTGGAAAGATCATAACCTCAGAGAAAGGCATTAGAATAACACCTGCATGGAAATTTGCACAGGATTTCAAATTCCAATCATTGAGTTCAGGGCAGTTCAAATACAAAGCCAGCAAGTAAATTCACAAGTTCAATATTTGAAGACCAAAATTGACTCAAGAAGATGCTCTATATGCTTAATTATCATTTTAGGATACTTCAATTATGTGAATACAAGAAAAAAAAATTATTTTCTGTTTCACTCCTTTTTTCATTTGTTTCTTAGAGAAAACTTAATTTCTTAAGCATTTCTTTTCACATAAAACTTTATATTATAAAAACTATTACTTGTTATTTATTACTACCATTATTGTAATAATTCATACAATGATCAAAAGAAAGAAAGAAAGAAAGAAAGAAAGGAAAAATCATTGCATGATAAAATTGACCTATACAACAGATTAAGTTAATAAACAAATTCATTTTTAAAGTTTTCTTATGCTTATTGTAAGTAATTCACTTTCATAGCAATCACATTTAGCTTTAGCATATTCAATATCAAAAATGAAAAAAAGGAACAAAAGGTAAAAAAAAATTAAGTTTCTTCCAGACCAGTAAGCTGATATCAAATTGTTCACCTTTGTATAATGAGGTTGGAGAGATGGCAGCCCCAATTGCAATCCTATTGTTTTGGTCAAGGGTTTACTTGTTATCTATCATGCTTAAGGTTAATCCCCTGCATGATAAAATCCAGACTTAATGGTAAAACTTCTGAAATGGTTTTATGTTGTTACCTTTTCTACAAAAAGAAAATAGGAAACTATTAATTATTAATTTTATCAAACTTCTATCACATTTTCTAAGAAAAATAGGAAAGATTTTTTTTTCATTAATATCTTGTTGTTTCCTCATTTTTTCAAGATAACAATAGAGCTACTCCGAAGGTTTCAACTTTTCTATGCTTTCTCTTTACTATTGTCTTGCCAAAGTCTCACTTTGTTCACCCTGCCAATAAGCAAACATGCCATTGGAGTGATGATATTGGCCTTACTGGAGATTGGCTTTTTATTCAACTTAAGAGAAACCTAGGCATAGAAGGTGCATCCACACAAAGAAAGAAAAAGGAAATGCCTTATCTTCAAAATGCAGGGGCCAAATGAGAGAGATGCCTATTGCCACCACCAAGTCAAAGAATGAAAAAGAAAAATCAAATGAACATGACATAAAAGAAAGTAAAAGGATTGGAGATTGGAATTCAATGAATTATAGCTCATTGTATCATGTAGAGAGTTAGGCTATAAACTTGTTTTTATGCTAGCAAAACACAGTGAAGCATTGAAAGGAGAGTTTTTTAAATTATTGATACATAGGGTAGTCAATGGATGAAGAAGATGGTTGATGTTAGCAAATAGCTAAACAAGAAGCTTAATAGTAAACCCCTTTCAGATATATGGCTGGAGGGACTAGTAAGATGAAATCATTAAATGCATCTTTGTTTCTTTGATGGGGATTGCATTTTTTTTTCTTTTTCTCCAATGGAACTTTGAAGTTACATTATATTTTGAGAAAACCAAAAAACATGAAAAATTGGAGGGGGAAAAAAACACTCTACAAGACTCCTAACACCCAAAAATGAAGGTACATTAAAGTAAAAGTACAAAAAAAATTTCGTTATCGTTTCTTTGATTAAATGATCTGTAACTTGAAAACCAAAAAGGAACAAAGAAAAAAAGAAAGCAAAAAAGAGAATGATCAACCAAAAGAAAAAAAGATGAATCCCAAATAGTTAGTGTGGATACATTGAAGCCTCTTCCACCAAATCAATCAGGTGAAATATAGGTTTGAGGACCAAACATGATGCAGGGCAAAGTTTGATCAAAAGTTTGTGTTAGTTCCTCTTCGCAACGATTTCTAACAGCAAGTGACCTTATTTGAATCTCCCAATTAATTAGGTTCCATTCAAATTGAACCATCTTAATTCATTTAGAAAGGAAACACGGTGGTTAAGACATCAATTTTGGTTAAAATCAAATTATTAATGTCTTAATTTTGCCTAGTATTAACTTGTGAAGCCAAACAATGTATTCCTAATCAGACTGCTTAATCTCACAAGTGGCTTGCCTTGTGTTGTGGGACCTCCTAAGCTAACCCACATCTTGCTAACATCTTATTTTCCAAATTAGGCAGATTAGACCTGTCACACATGTTATAACATATAACTGAACACCTAAGATCCAAAGTTTGATTCTTTCAATTGGTCTTTCAATTAGACCTCTATGACATATGTGAAATATAAAACTGCTTTTGAATTTTGTATCTCTTTGTACCATTGTGTTTCAAATATTCTACATTAAGGAAAAGGGGTGCTCAATAAAAGAGAATGAAAGAATGGTAGGATTTTCATTCTCAGATATTTATAAGCCAATCTTAGCTATTATATCTTGATCTGTTGCTAACTCTCTTGCCAATTTGGTTGGAGCTAACTCTCTTAGGATGTGAATTGCCTGAGATATGGTGGCCTCAAATGAAAACAGAAAGGAAAGGGAAAAACCAACCAAAAAGAAAAGGAATTTGATAATTTGTAAATTGGCAGGAAGAAAAACCAAATGTCTTCAACCTAGTAGATAAAATTAGTAAAGTGTCTCTCCTATAAGCATCAAAATTTCCACTCAAAGAACAAATATCAAGCTTATGTCAAACAGATGAATTAAAAATGTAAAAATGAGCCTAAAAATTCAATTCCTGATTTTTAAGAAGTTAGATAATCACAAAATTGCATTTGCTCTATACATGAGATAACAGGATTTGTATAGAAGTAAAAGAATGGTTGGTGAAAAACAAATGTTGAAGTCCATTTAAGATTACCACTTGAATCCTAAGAAATGAAAATTGAGGGAGGTAAATTAGGAAGCCTTTTCCCTCCTTCAAAATTGCATAGACCGTTTCTCCTGAATAGCAATTATACATGAGATAAATATGGTTAAATGACATGATTTTCAACATCTGAATTTTCAGATTTTTGACAAAATGCTTCTAGTCCTTACCCATTAATTTCGATAAACTTTCCCTTCTTCTTAGTGTTTACATGAAGAACAAAAGTAGTCTAAGGGGGTTACTACTTTGATGGATTCAAAAAAATAAAAATAAAATAAAATGAAAAAAAAAAAGAAACAAGATTAAGATGAGTCAAAGTGTAGCATCCTAATTAGGGTACAAAATGAAGAGCTTTGCTCTATCCCAAGCTTCCATAGCCTTTGATTTCAATAGGTGCAGCCAAGGCACTATAATAATAGCAAATTGCATTGAATTTCATATCATTAAAATTTTCAACTTCATCTTATGCACGGAAGACAAAAAAACACAAAAGAGAAGGGACATGAGCAATCATTGCTTCCAAGCTAAGCTTCGATGCACATGCAAATGGAAAGAAGAGTAAGAGTGCAGAGATGAGGTATGTGAAAGTATGGTGAGGGATTGATGCTCATAATAATTAGTAAATATATACCAGGGAATCCAAACACAAACCCTAACCCTAACCCTAACCCTAACCCGAAAAAGAGAGATGGGAGGAAATAGAAGTGATGAAAAGAAACCTAATTTGAAATCAAAGAAAAAAAGAAAGGAATAACATAGTGTGAAACCGTGGAAGGAATCGAAAGAATACCTGGAAGATGTGGGCGATGAAGTGGCTAAAGAAATTGGTCGTTGAGCGAGTTGGTCATTGATCTAAGCCCCCTCAGTGATGAGGATGTCAGTGACGGCAAGAATCTAGTCGGAGAAATATACAGTGATGAGGATGGGTATTATGGATTTGGGAGAAGAGTTCAATGGTCTCTAATGGTGGCTAAGAAGAGTGAATGATAAAAGACATGGCTCTCAGTGGGTTCAGCAGTCTAAATTGGGCAGGAGATATAGTGCTTATATCGTGGCTCTATGGTCGCGGACAAGCCCATGTGGTTGTGCCTATTGGGCCATATATTGCTATAAGAGCTTTTATAGCAGCCACCCAGCCCATGGGGTTGTGCCTATTGGGCCATATATTGCTGTAAGATCTTTTATAGCAGCAACCCATTCCTTTCCCAGCTATATGAGCTTTTACAGTAGCGATCCATTCCTCCCTCAGCCATAATGATGCGGGAATTTCTAATCTGTTACGGCTTATACAAGTCTGATACTATATATATGTGTGTGTGTTTTGGTTGTGGATTTTGTTGGCCCAACCAATTCTAAAATACTTACAATCTTTTTCTTTTTAAGACAATTTTTATTTTTTTTTACATGTTTCAACAAATTAGATTACTCAAAATTATTTTCTTCATCTTTTCGCACCTACATTGAGCCCTATGAATATAGCTCTATTGGCTCTCAATTCTAATTTAGATTCCTTCACATGAAAAAAAAAAAGATAACCAAATAAAAAATGTGGAAGGAATCATAATCATTAGAGGGAGCTTCACTCTCTATTATAGTACATGTTATATGATTGATGAGGTGGCATGCATAAACAGTTGCCAACTGTAACCGATAACACATAATTGATGAGATGACATGCATAAATAATTTCATATATATATATATATATATATATATATATATATATGTGTGTGTGTGTGTTTTGGTTGTGGATTTTGTTGGCCCAACCAAAACTACTCAAAATTATGTTCTTCATCCTTTGGCACCTACATTGAGCCCTATGAATATAGCTCTATTGGCTCTCAATTCTAATTTAGATTCCTTCACATGAAAAATAAAAAAAAGATAACCAAATAAAAAATGTGGAAGGAATCATAATCATAAGTGGGAGTTTCGCTCTCTATTATAGTACATGTTATATGATTGATGAGGTGGCATGCATAAACAGTTGCCAATCGTAACCAATGACACATAATTGATGAGATGACATGCATAAATAATTTCATGCTTTAGCCCATATATATATATCATTTGACAACATATATGGAACTTTTTCTGGCAAAGTTCCATTCATATGCTCTACCACCCTATTTTGCTTTTTATAAAACAAGAAAATGAAAGACTTGTTTGAAAGCTATTGTTTTAATTATTTTTAAGTTTAAATTAACATTCATAGCCGTTGGTATTGTATTTTGTTCTTTTTTTCTTGAGTTAATACAAATATCATTTGTGAATATAAAAATATTAACTATCAAAATTTATCTAAAATTAAACAAAATTACAAAAAATACTTTTTATTTTTGTGCATAGATTTCACCAGCCAATATTTATCTAATTCTAGATATTTTAATTCTTATTTAATATATGGAACTACCTAGAGAATAATCAACAGGTGCTCTTAAGTGATTATCCCCAACATTAAATTTCTATTTTATCTATAAATTCAATTAATATTCCATTATCAACAATGATCAAGTCTTCATCAATCTCACACACAAGATTTCTAATTACACAAATAGGCATAGTAATAATAGCAATTCATATAAAAATTTAAAATCAATTAATAGGAGAATCGATAATTGGACTTATGTTACACCATGCCGTCTACTACTGAAAAAATTGTAAAAAATAAAATAAAATAAATTATATAGAAAGTAGCATTTCAAATTTACTAGAAGTGGTTATATATATATAATCACTTCTGATAAATTTTGGATAAAGTGTTCTTTAATTTTCTTTATATGCACATATTTAGTAAGTCTTGCCTTATTCTTAATCCAAAGTCTCTAATGACTCGAGCCGCCAAATGTGACTTGCAAAGGATTACAATGAACCTAATCATGAACAAAAGATGAGTATGGTTTTCTTGAATGTGAATTATTCATGTACGGAAAAATCAAGTAGTTGATTATGACAATAAATAAAGCTTATTTCAAACTGTTTTCAAGTTGCAAGAAAATTGGAGACCCCAAGATAGTTTAGCTTGTTGGGGTATAATTGCCAAGTATTTTAATTTTAATTTATTATTTGTCATATTAAATTCAATTTATGTTGTTTTTTATCAATAGGAGAGATAATCTTTAAACAACAATACGTTATTAGATGATTATACGTCCTTTTATCTTGGCAGATTGCATATTCAAGCACATAAACAACCATATGCTTGTCCAATGATAGCATTTCAAGTGATAGTTTGAGAGTTTCATCCACCTTATTGTATATGTCCATCATTATTATTCATTCTTATTGTAAAATGATGGAGTACCAACCAAACTGACTTTGTTGACATGACTTTCTATATTGTCATAAATCATATGGACCATTGTAGGTACATGTGCCCAACATTTCAAACAATGCCCTACCATGTGAATTTGCTTTGCAATAAATGAATATTTGTCCTTTGTAGTAAGAAATATGATAAAGGGAAGAAGTTATGAACTTTTCAATTATAGATTTCTGTGAAGAAGTGTGTTCTATATTTCAAGAAGGCAATAAATAACTTTTTGACCAAAGAAGATATTATTTGATCTTGTTGTTGAATGTGCCTTGGCAGCTTCTTCAAGTAGTCAGGAAAATTCAATCTTTAAAGATTCTTTAATTTGCACTATCATCACGAGAAAAAGCCAAATATTATTGTATCATGAATGTTAAACACATGCAAGTAATGAAATTATGTAAATTAATGTCGTATTAATGGGATGGTATAAAGTAGAATAAAATATTATGAAATATGATATAGTTTTTGTACAAAATTATATGCAAGGGGTTACTTCTGCATAAGCAGATGAAAAAGAAGAAGCAAAATTAACTAAGGAATCATCATTGATGTCACCCTGCATAGTTGAAAAGAAGATGAATATTAGGTGAATAGGAATCACCAATAAGCCCATACTTATCCATTGCATAGCAACCTTGAATAAAGCATAAACTTATTAGCGTTCTTGTGTTCTTTTAATATGAATTAGGGTACCTGCTATTCAAACTTTCTTCTTCATTGAAACTCTTCCTAGCACAAACAGATTCATGGTGAGTGCCCATTTCTTATTGTATTACCATCGCTTTATTCCTCCTTGCTTTGAGCTTATCTGCAGGTCTGAGTGAAGGAAACTAGGATTTTACACCCATATTATGTAGTAAAAAAAAAAATTGGGATAGTTTTCATTTGAGCTCATCCAGGAGCCAATGAAATCAACAATGCTTCCTTCTTTAAATCTACACTGGAATAATAAGTGCTGCAGATGGGGTTCAGAAAGCCTATCCCGGATATGTAGTGATGTGAAGGATATATATGCAGAGTGAAAACAAGGTTTTTGAACTCAGCGTTCAGTTTATGATGTTTCATGCATTTACTCCATTTTCATACTGATCAATATTCGCTATACTTGGTTTCACCACTCTCTTGTGATTTCTTTCGTTTCACATGCAATTGCAGCAACAGAACTGACAGCAATTTATTGAAATAGAAAAATGAGAAATCTGAAACAACTTGAACTGGAAAGCACAATATGAGGCAGACAAATGATAATCATAGCAAAATAACTTAGAAGTCTCTTGATGGGTATATCAGAATAGATATTGATATATGCCCTTCTTTCTATCATAGATAGGTGGGGATCAACACTATCTGATACTAATTGACATTTCTGCCTGCTTTTTGTTGTTTACATGATCCTCAGCTGGCACCTCTTGTGGAGTTAGAAGAGGCTTTGGAGGCATCTGCAGGAGCTCCACATTTCCTTCAAGCATCTCCACAACTTTGTTCATGAAGGACGATCACTGGGCTTCAATTTGTATGCACCATAAGGCTTACTTAATCAGCTTTTTTGAAGCTCCTTTCCTTCCTCTGTTGCATTCTTCCATTTCTATGTCTTTTCCTTCATTGAACTGCTCGTAAACCCCGGGAAGGGAAGTAAATCTTGGCTTGGAATGCTCCGCAAAAAACATTCAAATTCTTCCTTCTGCCTGCCATTTTCCATCAACAGCATCCCAAAACTATAAACATCAGCTTTGTATGAGACTCCTCCAATGTTTTGTAGAACAACTCTGGAGCCATGTATCCCCTTGTTCCCTCTTGCTGCAGATTAGGGACACAATACTCATGATCTGTTGGATAATGATTTGCGAGGCCAAAGTCTGAAACCTTCCGGAGTGAAATTCTTAATCAAGAAGAATATTGTGAGGTTTGATATCAAAATGCAGGATTTGGGTGTCCAACCCTCGATGTAAGTACTCCAATCCCAATAGGCCACCCCTAGAGAAATTTCATACATTTTCTCTAAGCTTAAGGAGATATTTCCTTCTTTTTCAGGAAATATGTACTTATCAAGAGACCCATTAGGCATGAAGTCATATACAAGAGCACGCTTTGATCCCTCCACACAAAATCCAATTAATTGCACCACATTGACATGATGAATCCTTCCAATTGTAGCAACTTCATTGATGAAATCTTGTCCATTGGCTTTGGAACTGGCCATCATTTTTACAGCTACCAAATGGCCACTTCGAAGCTTTCCTTTGTATACTGAACCATAGCCTCCTTCACCCAGTTTTTCCTTGAAACCTTTTGTCATCTTCTTAATATTTGAGTAAGAGTACCTTATCGGTGTTAGATTATTTTGAGCTTGAATGAACTCTTCAATGGCATGGTACATGGATAAGTTCCTCCTCCTCCATTTGTAGATCAAAAATATCAGAACACATGGACTCCCGAGCAAAGTTCTCACAGCAACAATAGCAACTGGAAAC
>JBAPGN010001315.1:0-24705 GCA_037355405.1 Vitis amurensis | reverse complement strand
CCTATCAATATAAGCAAGTAATTTGGAATGTGTATGTTTTGAATTCTCCAGGACCACTTCAATGTTGCAGGACACTTCAAACAGGCATTGTGTATGATATTTGATACTTACCAAAATTTAAAATAACCAAATGCCTGAAGAAGCTAACAATGTTAAATTTTCTCACAGCTCAGCTTCATATCAGGTTGTGTATCCTAATGTATCCTAGAAAGACGAAGTTCTTAGAATCTCTTGATTTTTAATTTCAAAATACAATTGAACTTTAAGAATTTACCAAGAAATTAATCAAACACATATTGAAATAGATTTAAAACATTGTAAATACTTTTAAAACTTTTGACCTTTATCAGATAGTCAAAATTTTCTCTTTGTATTTGTAGGAAGGAAAAAGTCAGCGCTGCTTTGAGATTCCATATAGGAAAGAAAACAATCCATAGGTTAGGTTCCAAATTGTGTGTTGTTAAAAGGTAGAAACGTATAGTTTATTAATCATATGTTCATTTCCTTAGTACAAACCTATACCCATGCTTTCATCTCCATTCAAATATCTTAATAGAAAATCTATTTCTTATCTTTCACGTCCATTTAAACATCTCAAAAAAAATCATGATTGCAATGTTCATGACCATGATCATTTATAATCATAATCCATCAAAATGTGCTCCATGATTAAAAATAAAATAAAATAAAATATTTACATGCAAGCATCCTCCCGAATTTACTATCATAATTTCAGATTGAAATTATATACTGAAAGAAATTTCAGATTATCTTTTAAAATGCCTGAAAGTCTCAAAAAGGAAATGAACATATGATTAAAATAAACAATAATTATCTTTTAAATCTATAATTATTTATTATTATTGTTATTAAATTGCTTTTTGTTGAGAAAAAAAAAAATACTACAAGGGGTTGTTTGTATCCTACTTTCAACTTTTTACAAAATATATTTTTGTGTTTTTTTATGAAAATCTAAATACCGAATTAGTTTATCATCGATTCTAAGTGTATTAACAACTTTGTCTTTATTAATCTCAATTCTTCAAATTAAAAAAATGAAACAAACTTTGTCCCATTCAAACGGAAAACAACGACCATACAAATATAACGATACGAAAACACTTTCACAACGACTTCAAGGGCTACTCATAGGGAGGTCAAATTCTACATATATTTAATTAATTAACATTTGTTGAAATAATCAATAAAAGACTTGTGAAAGAATATTTTAAATTTATTCTAAAAGAACGCGTAGGTAACTTGTAAGAAATATCATAATTAATTATTTTGAAGTGGTCCTGCTCATGTAAGAAATATCATAATTAATTATTTTGAAGTGGTCCTGCTCATTGAAGTCGTCCTGAAAGAACATTGAAAACCAATACACATTCAAATCAATTCCTCTTATATTGACACGTGGAGAGGAAGTATTGTATCCCGAGAGAATTACCATGCCTATATAATGAATCACATGTGAAAGAAATACATCAAAAGTAGTTAAGAGAATTGAAGAGTTTGTGTTTAGACAAGAGAAGAGAAGAGGCTTTTATTTCCCAAGAAAATGTGGCTGATCATGAAGGTTTTCCTCTGCAAATTTTAGCGTTTTCTGAGTTTTTGGAGAGGATGGCATCCATTGCAAGCTTCAACCCGTCGGCTACTTTTGTCGGTAAAAATACTATATATTTGATTCTGGCCTTAACGCCACCTTCTAATCACGATATTTATGGAGTAGTATGGCTCTCATTTCATACCGTATGATCTATTACCTTGGTGTCATTGAGTCGTTCATGCATGCTATCAATTTCTAATTGGTTATACACTTACGTGAATGGATCGATGCAACATCAGCATGTAATATTTCTTTGGATGACGGTTACATGTTAAACTTTAATTGTGCAGTGAGGAACTTCAATATACAAGGCTTTGTAGCGCCAAGAACATCTTAACAGTAAATGGAAAATTTCCGGGACCAACCATATATGCTACGAAAGGAGAGACGATCATTGTCGACGTTTATAACAAGGGAAACGAAAACGTCACCATTCAACTGGAGGTTCCTATGCGTTCTCAAAGAAAGAGCAATGACAGCATTTGCCCCATGGCATTACATGCTTTTATTCTAGAGGGGGGTCCAATATATTACTTAAAATAAAGTCATTTTAAAATAATACTTTAGGGTTTTATTTGCTTCAGTTTCATTGGAAATACAGTGATGCCTCTTGTTACTATGAAATATTTGTTGCAGCCATCTTTTAATTACTTTGAAAATTAGTATAGTTTTACGTATAGTTATGGTTCGCAGGCATGGGTGACCATGCCTAGATATTCCATGGACAATGGTCCTGAGTATATCACACAATGCCCAATTCAACAGATCAAAGTTTTACCAGAAGATCATCCTTCCACTGAAGAAGGCAAAACTCTTATGGTGGCATTGCTCCAACAGTGACTGACTCGAGCCACGTTTCATGGACTATAATCATCTATCCCAAGAATGGAAACCAAGTATCTTTTTCACAAAACCTGACAGAGAGGTCCCCATCATATTAGGTTATAAGTGTTTTACTTTTAAAGGTGTAATTTAAATTTATGAATTAAACAACAAAGCCAAAATCTAAAATTATTGAAGTTGTGAAATGCAGTGAAATGGGTTGAAGAATGATGTAATGCAGTTCGAGATGAAGGTTGCAACCGGAGGTGACCCCACCCCCTGATGCTTTATTGATAAAGAGACAAACCCGTTGATCTTATCCATGTCAAAATCAAGGTACAATTTAACTTCCCGTTTTGAAATTGTACATGATTTCATTTTCTGTATTGTTTAACATAGTACTTTTTCTTATTAACATTCAACATATTTAAAGGTTAATGCTAATAAAGAGGAATAAGCTATAAGGATGGTAGAGCCATGATTTAACCAACACAAAAAAAAGCTAGTCCAAAATATAATTTTTGAAACTATGCAGCCAAATTTACACACCTAATCAAATCCAATCACTTCTATAATGTGGTGGGATCCTCATGGAAACTTTTTGTTTCTTTTTGGCTAGTCATTAGTATACAACCTTTCCCTTCTTAATTCAGGACACATTCAAGCTAACGTGATCATGGAAAACCATCTAACTTCGCATAATCAATTTGCCTGACAAGAGCTCTCTCTTCTCCTATGCCCAACATAAAATGGACATGGTTGGAAGAACAAGATTGAGCTACACGAAAACCATTGACACGAGATTTATCACAATATTCCCTGGGCCCAAACCACATGTCTTACTAGAAGCTAACCAACCCCCGAATCACTATTACCATGGCACTAAACTTATTCTGTTGCCCCGAAAATATCAAGATTTTTATTATAACACAACACGGCACAGCTATGTACAGTACAACGGATTACTACACTCCATCTTCCCTCCATTCCTTCCCTCTTCTTCCTGACTACAAGTTACACAAATGCATCGGCTTCAGGTCATTGGCCCCTCGAGCTTAGCAATGCGGAGACATCTTGCATTGTCCCATTGAGCACGAGCACTAACCTGCTTTACACTGTTTCTGTAAACTCGTACCCATGCGTCAATAATTCATGTGCAGGGGCCAATGGGACGCGGTTCTCCTCAAGTATAAAAACATAAGCTTCGATACCCTACAGTTGACATACTACAAGCTTACTATTATAACATCAGTGGTGTTTTATGGAGATAAATTTCCCTAGCGATCCACACTGGTGTTTTGATTTTACAGCTGATTATCTTCCATTAATCCTATCAGTTGCCAAGCAGGCGGAACAGAAGTAAGGGTGCTCGAGTATAACTCCACAGTGGAGATTGTTTTTTCAAGGACAAACGTGCTTGCAGCGACACACCACCCCATGCATCTCCATGGATACAGTTTTCTATGTTGTTGGATGGGGATTTGGGAATTTTGATGGAAATAGGACCCTTTACGGCTATAATCTGGTGGATCCTCCCTTTCAGAATACCATCTCCGTTCCTTCGAATGGTTGGGGTTGCAATCAGATTTGAGGCATCCAACCCTGGTATGTTCCAAGCACCTCATGTCGTCTATTAAAAAAAAAAAAAAAAAAACCTTTGAAACTGCTAACCTGCATACCAAGGAAATAATTTTTCTTAATATTACAATATAAGTTAGGTATAATGTTGGTATATTTTCTCTGTTGCAGGAGTGGTGGTTCATGCACTGCCATGTAGAACGCCATCTGACTTGGGGCATGGAAACTGCGTTCATAGTGAAAAATGGTAAACACCCGGAGCTCAAAATGTTCCTCCTCCGTCGGACATGCCATCATGTTTGAAGCTGGCAATAAATAACACACCAAAGATTTCATTGAATATTTGTATTATTCAGCTTTCATGATTTATTTTTGTTTGATATGGAATTTCTTGAATTGTTAATGAATAATATGATTATCTTCAATCAAGATAATGTAAAGTTGCAGAATATTGTGTCTGGGATTATTATGTCAATTTCTTGGATTGTTAAAAGTCCATAAAGAATAATGGAATTTGACTAATCTTTGAGATATGCTATGGTGGAATTTTCCATGGAAGTCTTTGATTTGACAATGTTTGGTCATTCCCATTTTCATTCAACATGATAAAATATCATGCTATATTAGAAAAGTTTGAAAATGGGATAGTTGACTTTTTTTAATTATCCATATTTTATTCCAATTTCCGTGGAAGGTTACGTATCATATTAATAATAAAAAAATTAAAATGAATAGTTTTAAAGGAATTGACTTATTCTAATATTTTAAAATTAGACTATGATCATCAAATGGTTTGTTTAATTTTTTACTTTTACATCTGAAAATATTTTGCAAATAAGATAATTTTTATAAGTCTTGAGATAAAATCAATTCCTTTTTATTTAACTTATTTTAAATTAAAATAAACGTTTTTTCTTAAAGTTAAAAAAAAGCCACGTGGCTGCGTCATGCGTGCATGGCAGTCTTATTGTGTCGCCCACTTAAGGTGGCCTTGTGGGCTACTATCAATGGAGGAAAGAAGGTGACTAGCTATGAGACGTCAACCCTCCTCATGCAGTCCATGCGGCTGCCACTTTCTCTTCCTCTTATTTTTTTAATCCATCAATACTATATGTTAAAAGTTCTTTATGGATTTACTGTTATGTTAAACTTGAGATCTATTTATCTATATGCTAACAATTTATCCATTATTTTATCAAGATTTATGTTATATGTTAGAGAAATAGTTTTTAAAATTTGTCTTAGTTTTTCTTTAATTTTAATAAATTTGTGTTCATTAAAATAGTAAATATTTGATTTTAGGATTGCCATAATTGTGTTAATCAGAAACTCAATAACTTAAAGGGTTGTTTTGGAAACTTAGAATGTAAGGCTTCAACCAAGACCTGATTTAATTTTCATGAATTGATCCAGACTTTAGAGTTGTGAATTTATTCAAGTGTAGAAAATTGAAAATCATTGAAAACCAAAAGTAAGCATGCATATTGAAATAAAGTGGTTGCATGATTTTGAAAAATGATTTTTCATAACCTCACAATGTCTAAGATGAATTTGAAAAATGAGAATTGATTTTAGAAAGGTAGATTGATAAAGAATTTTGAATTCACTAACAAACACAAATAATCACACAACTAAAAGAAAGAAAATTCCTTAGGAAAACAAAGTGGTGTGTGATGAGAGTGAAAGTGTGGTTGATGTGTGTGTGTTCCATATGGTGATGATCATCATGGCTGCAAGTGGAACAAGTTGATCATCACAAAACCAAACAACCAAATATTAATTTCACACAAAGCCTTATTTCATATGGTGATGAACATTAGAAGATTTTAACAAAATCTTTCTTCGCTCAGCTGTATCGCTCCCTCCTTCAAGACCGAATTTAACTGCATGCTTTCTCCACTAAAGAATTATGACGCATCAATATATATTCTCTCTCGAAGAAAAATTCAGTTCACTCCATTTTTCCTCCATAATCGTATTCTGTCCTCCCCAAAGTTCTAGAGACTTCCCTCTAAAAACTCTGATCATTCTTTCATTCCCTCCAAAATTCAAATCTATCCACTAACAGCCACCTCTCTAAAACCTTCTCATCCTCTTCCCTCCAAGCCAAATCCATGTGACTCTCTAGAACATTCTGCCACATTTTTTTCCACAAACCGTGCCACCAAACAGCCTCCATTCTAGAAAAATCTGGTGCTCACATCAACCCCACCGTGTCCACAATCAGCTCAGGTATTCTCAACGTTCTGATGCTCTCCACTTTACAAATTCTGATTTTGTCTTCTAAGTCTCATGTGAATCCTCCTCAACAGCCCACTCTGACCTTTGAACAACTGAATGTTGTGTGATGCATTTGGGGATAAGGAACACTAAAGATGTTTAAGTTCTGCATCGAGAAAAAAAAGGATAACACGTACTCACTTTTTGTTTGTGAAAAACCATTTTTATAAATAACGGAGTCAGCACTTATTTTTCGTTTTATTTTTTTAAAAGGACAAACAAAATAAGAAAGAAAAACCCTAGAAAATGACTCAATGTTATTTAGAAATGCTTGTCTTTGAAAACCAAAGTCTAAGTCCGAGGATCAGGTTACTTATCAGGAAGATACAATGAAGAACTATAGTGTCCCTCTAAGCCCTAAAAGCTAGGTCTCTACTAAGCAAGTTGAAATAATTGCGAAGATCAATTGGTTGATCCATGGATACTATGAACTAAATAAAACACATCAACACAATTCATCAATTATATGAAGCAGAGCGTACCTAATTTGCATTCCAAGCGGTTCTAGAAAACACAAAAGTTAGATAACAAGCAATAGCATCACATTGTATTCTAAGCAATCACATATTCCATAACAAGTCAAATTTAAAATCATACAATCTCAACACAACTAGCAAACTCTAATAGACAATGTTCAATCATAAGCTTTAATTTAAATAAATTATGAAGAGAGGGTTTGCATACTTGTTTTAGCATCTTAAAGCATTTTCATAGAAATGAGATTAACTCACAAATAATAGTAATGAATTCAAGAAGGAATTACAAACTAAACTTACATATTCTTTTACAAAAAAAAAAAAAAAGTCAGCAAATGGTCAAAACAGGGGATTCTATAGAATAAATCTAAAACAAATATCTAGAAGTTGAATTTCATCATGAAAATTTTCAAAGAATATCTTCTATACGTCTTCTTTATCATCCAATTTATCAATTAGCTCTCATTTAGTACTAGATTTCATAATGATATTAGTAGGTTTAGAACAGGGCATTTTGTTAAAATACTCAAGAACTGATTTTTTTAATTAGCTTGGAGATGTCCTAAAATCATACAAAAATTCGTACAACTAGCTAATATGTCTATTTTTAATTAAAAAAAATTATCACAAGGCAATGTTACATTCATGACATATTTAAAAATAAGAAAACATCCTTCAGCTCCAGGGGAGCATAGGTGCAGCAGGCTCAAAAAGAAAAAATTATATCTCTCATTTCAGAAATCTTTTCTTAATATTTAACATGTCAAATTGGGGTTTTTTATTGCAAAGAAAATCCACTTCTCCTAATGTTTTCAAAACTAGTTTTCAATGGATTTTCTTGAGCAATAAATGGGTTGATTCATTCCTTCATTCACATCTAAATCTCTCATTCTATTTGGGTTGTGCAAAAACCCATTTTCTTCTTGTGTGGATTCAAGAAGAGGCCGAGATTGAGCTTGGTGCAGACTCCAAGTGTGCTCCAAAAGGAGAAGCTGAAAATGAAGGTACTAGTCAAGTATTCCGGGAATGATTGGTTGGCTTGAGCTAGGTAAAACCTTGTACTCAGTTTTTATTCTTCATAGTGGAGTTTTCAATCGGTGATAGGCCCGTGGTTTTTGATCTCTTCGGAGGTTTTCCACGTTAAAAATCCGGTGTTCATTGTCTCTTTCTCTCACTCAATATTTTGTTTTATTTTTCGAAGAGTGTTGAAGCATTTGCATGTGTTTTGCATTTATAAATTGTTGGGAGAGTGTTGATGCATACATTGTTGCTTGTGGATGTTTTACTAAGGTTAGGTAATCTTTGTTGGAGAATTTTTAAATTGTTCTACAACACCTATTCACCCCCCTCTAGGTGTAGTTTATTATTGAGATTCACATTTTCAACAAGCAATAGCATCACATTGTATTCTAAGTAATCACATATTCCATAACAAGTCGAATTTAAAGTCATACAATCTCAACACAACTAGCAAACTCTAATAGATAATTTTCAATCATAAGCTTTAATTTAAATAAATTATGAAGAGAGGGTTTGCATACCTGTTTTAGCATCTTAAAGCATTTTCATAGAAATGAGATTAACTCACAAATAATAGTAATTAATTCAAAAAGGAATTACAAACTAAACTTATATATAATCAATGTCAAATTTATTTACAAATGAGTTCTTTTACAAAAAAAAAAAAAAAGTTTAGCAAATGGTCAAAACAGGGAATTCTATAGAATAAATCTTCATCATGAAAATTTTCAAAGAATATCTTCTATACGTCTACTTTATCATCCAAGTGATCCAATTTATCAATTAGCTCTCATTTAGTACTAGATTTCATAATGATATTAGTAGGTTCAGAATAGGGCATTTTGTTAAAATACTAAAGAACTTATTTTTTTAATTAACTTGGAGATGTCCTAAAATCATACAAAAATTCATACAACTAGCTAACATGTCTATTTTGAATAAAAAATAATCACAAGGCAATCTTACATTCATGATATATTTAAAATAAGTAAATATCCTTCATCTCCAGGAGAGCATAGGTGCAGTAGGCTCAAAAAGAAAAAATTATGTCAAAAATTAAATTTAAGAAGTCTAGATTAAGGGAAAAATATTTTAAAACCTTTTAAAGTTGCATACCGAATAAAAATGGGTAGCATTATTCTTTTTAGAAATTGAAATTTTCTACTTAAAAGAGACTAAGATAGGTTTTAAATACAAAAGCCATCCATTATCAAAGAGACTAAGATTGATCTTGTTATGGATGAGGTATAAAATCAATTTTCCAAAAAAGGAAAACGGTTCATGTATATTTTTAAATTTGGATTATTAAAAAATGTAAGTGTACATGTGTGAATTATTTTAGAAAATTAAGACAAATCAAATTTCTAAGAATCAAAATGAGGAGAATTTATTCAAAGCCAATTATCATGTGATTATCCAATGACTTATTTAGATGAAAAGAAGTTTTGAAGAAAAAGAGAAAAAAAATAACTCAATCTCAATCATAATTCACCAAGCAATCCACATTTAATCATTTAGTTTCCTAAATATCAAATTCTAACAACACTCATGTGTAGCCCAAATTGTCCACACCCAACCTAAACTAACATGTATTCAAAAAAATCATGAATAAAGTGAAAATATTGGCAATAAAGATTAGAATTAATATGTAGCTTTTATTAAAAAAATCAACAAGCATCATCATCATCCCGTAACCCATTGTGTATTATTTACTACAACTGCCATTATTCCATAACATATATCTAGATATAGTAATCATAGTCAGCCTCTATTCATTCTCTAATTTTGATAAAAGTATGTCACAAACAGCCCCTGAGTTTCAAAATCAACAAACCAATTTCATCTATTAGCCTTAACTTTATCAATGAATAACTTAATAAACTAATTCAAATGGTAAAGATTCATTGAGACTAACCTTTATGTCCAACTGTTGTGGTGAAGAATAAATGAAGAAAAACAACCAAGTTTGGCAGCACAATATGGAAATAATGCATGCTTGAGATTCAGATCAATGCAAAATCCGAGTTCATCTATGGAGATCCGATGCACATAGAAACCGGGATAACCTTCGAGATACAAGTATAGAGAGTGAAGACGATGAAGAGATTCACGTCTCTTCTTTCAGAACTTGTGCACGATCGTGAAGACGATGGAGATCAATCAATCATGGAGGTTCAGGAATCGGGATGCCAATGCTGCCGTGAAGAAGATGTTCATGAAGGTCTAGAATGACGAGAACCTTGACTCTAACGAGAAGCTCTCTAAATTCTTTGAATCGGTGCATGTGATGATCTTCTACAGAAAGAAGATCTTTTGAACTCTCTTCCAAAAAACGCCCAGAAACAGAGACTCTCTGTGTCAGTTTTCCTTTCCTCTCTCCTCCTCCGAAGTCTCTAGAACGGCCCTCTTTATTCTTTCTGGCGTGATCTTTATATTCCCGATGCATGGCAGTTAGAGAACGTGACTGGCATGCTCCCTTGCATGGCTTATGGTGATCTCTCTCACGTGCAGGAGTTATGGTTCTAAACCGGTCGGTTTCAAATCCAAGGCGATGCAAGAAGGGCCCAATGTGGAGGACCACGAAGAGGGAGATGACCCAGTTGTCCTCTCTCTTTCGAGTGCCAGACTTGAAGAACCGAACCTGCTGTTGTCGCACTTGATCATCACCGGCATGGGAAAGGTGAGCGGGTTGTGGAGGTTTGATTTCTATCTGGGTTTGCTGTATGATCGCATGAATCCGAGGCTGAAACGGCGGAAAAAGACCCGAGAAGAAGATAAGGCAAACCATTGGGGTGGTCGTGGACGCCGTCAGAGACTAGGCCGGTGGACGATGTGCGGTTGCTTATGACTCTGCCATCGCCGGCGGCAAGGAGCAGAAGGAGGAAGACAGAGCCGGAAGCGGTGGTGGGAGTAAGAAGGTGGTTGATGGATGGAGGAAAAAATGGGTATCTGGCTGGGGGTTCATGCATGGGTTTAATATGTGGCTAGCATCTTTGAATGGCAGTTGCTGCAGTTGGAATTGATGGAAGGTTTTAAAAGTTCTAAACAAGCCTAAATATGTTATAAATCAATTAAAACAAAGATTCAAAAATCACTAAAATCAAGATAGGGATCCACCTAATCCTCTAAAATGTCTCAATGGACCGTCAATAAGGGCTTAAAAACAACTCAGTTAATGACCACAATTGCACACTAAAGCATCAAAGGATGTAGGAGGACAATCCTAAGTGGAATGTGCCAAGAGTGTAAGCCAAAGGTGAACCAAGAAAAAGAGAGTAGAGAGTTCCTTTTCCCTCACTTTCTTGGAAAACCAAACAAAAACCAAGAAAAAAGAAAGAAACACAATGCATATTAGACCTAGACCACAAGAGCTGGAGAGAAAAGATCAAAACATAGGTTTGAAAAAGAGAAATCAAACATAAATCAAGAACCCACTTTACTTCACTCCTGATTCTTGTAAACCAAAGATAAATCAAGAAAAAGAAATAGACCTAGACCACTTTCTTAGAAACCAAACAGGGTCTATGAGGAAAGATGTAGCTTTGAAAAAGAGAATGGGAGAGCCAGAGAATGCATGGAAGGATATGTATAGAAATGAAAGAGAAGAATGGTTGTGTTTCTTGATCCTCCGACTCAACTCTTCCGCATCTTTCTGTCTATGCCGTTGCATTTATTAGGCTCCCAAGAAAAACAAACAACCCCTCTCCAAGTGATTGTTTCCTTTTTATAGTCTAGGCTTTGGGCTTTGGTTTTTAGAAACTTTCATAAACAGCGGTGAAGTTTAGAAAGAAAGAGGAGATTATTAATAAATTATTCAATCTAAAGGCGAATGCCAGGTTGTGAAGAATTTGCTCCCAATAAGTTACTTTCTTTGTACTTTAATGATATTTATTATCCCAAATTTCAATTTTGTTTTTCTATTGCATGATATTAATTAGTGGCTGAAATGGTATAAATTTTTTAAAATTCAACCAACGTACTTATGATCTAGAGAAAAATACCATTCATAGCTGAAATAAAAATTAGGTGCTTATTAAATTTTATATTAGGCATTGCAAATAAATAAAAAATTGTTTTCTCCATGTCTATGGGCATTCTACTGAGAAGTGCATGATATATACACCAAGGAAATACTAGACCCAAGTAGTAGCTGGAATCATTTAACAAATAAAAATGACTTGAACACATAAAAAGAAAATTGAAGATTGAGAATTGAAGCTCTCTACTTTTGCTAGGGTTCTCTTCTCTTTCTCTATTCATGGGTGGGTTGGTGGTGTTTGAGAATTGAAGATTTGAATGCAGGTCTAATGCACTATTTTATTGTTTTAAATGCCATTATCAACAATATATTTGTTGTTTTAAATGATAGTATCAATAATATATGTTATTTTATTGTTTCAATTTTTAAATACTAATGTGCGGTAAAAATCATCACATTTTATGTTATTTTTTAATTTGAGTTTGGTAATTAAAGAGTTTTTGTTTTCAATTTCAATATTAAAAATTTATTGAACAATTTTAATTTTCATAATATTTTATTTTATTAAATTTTAAGTTTATTTAATTATATTTATTTTTTTAACATTTATCATAATATTTTATAATTTTATAATTTTTATTTATCTTATTTTACATATCATCTGATATCGAGCTAAGATGTCAAGACCGAGTTAGTGACCGCAACCACAACTTTGAACCATGGTTTGTCGATTCTAGGTTAGCCTTCTTTTTTCATCAACTAAAAGGTTGGATCATGGGTAGAAGGTTAGCCCTTCGCATACCAAGCCTAGCCCACCTAATGAGACCAGGAAAACAACGAGGAACCGAGGGTTTGAACCATGGACCTTTAGATCATGTTTACGCTATTACCACTTTGTTATTAATGATTATAATTTAAAAAATGCAAACTAAACCTAAATTAACATAATTATTTTAAATTTTGTAATACAACTAAATAATATAATAAAAGTAAAATAAACTATGAATAAAAAGAATTTTATTCTATTTAAATATATTTCTTTACATATGAATGTTATACAAATTTTATTTATAAAATGTAAAATATTAATACATTTATATTTATTCATGATTTCAGTTTGGAAATGTCAAAGATGAAAAATAAGTTTTATAATTTTATAATTTATTTTTAATATATAATTTATATATTTATGATGTCACCGATTTGAATGCAGTTCAAACATTAATTTGACCACTAGACTATGAATCAATAACTTTTTTTATCCAATAACTAGTTGGGTTCTAAAAACATTGTTTGGAACTAGTCTCTAAGCTTTTCTTAAGCAAAGCCCTTGAACTATTTTGAAATACCAAATGGACCCCTATTAATATAAATGAAGAGGTCCATGTGATAAGTATGTGGACACTAAAAGAAATTATCAAATGGATCCCTAGCTAGTATAGATGGAGAAGCTCATGTGATAAGCACGTAGGCAAGCACTACAAGAAATTGTTAAAATTTTCAAATTTAATAGGTTGTGTATGATAAAATAAATAAATAAATAAAAGAGATTAAAGAACAATAAAGAAGAAACATTATGTGATATAAAACTAAGGGTTATTTGATTAAAATATCTATTAAAAATCTAAATTTGGAAATTTAACTTTTGATCTTTTTTGTCCTTCTTTGGAAAAAAATGTCATAACTTTTTTTTAAATTTAAATGTAAATAATTGAAATGGCAAAAAACATTTATGTCAAAATGGGTTACTTTTAAAGTAAAAGCACAATCTTGTTATATTTACAAATTTTGGGATTATTTCATTCTTTTTAACTAATTAATTTTAAAACTACTAAGTTAGGTTGTGGGTGTATATAATATCCCAAGTCGAATAAGGAAAAAAGTTTTTAGTCCTAGAAAAAAAAAAACAAGTTCTTTGGGAAGTCAAAGAAATGCTCCAATGAATATGTAAAACAAAATGGTACAAACTCAAAAAATGTATCAAAGGTTCAAAAAAAAAATTTGAAATTTATCTTTTTAAAATTTGATAATATTTTCTTTCAATTTTAAATTTACATGCATATGTATATGTATGGCTTGAAGTCTTATCTTGACACTTGTTGTTCGCCTAATTAGGTGTACTTCAACATTTGCAACCTAATCAGAAGGGGGTCATACAAGAAATGGGGTTTGGAGGTATTTTAGGGTTACGATGTACTAAACTTGATTGTAGTTTATGTCATTGATTGGTTGAGAATTTTTGACATTTTTTCATGCATATTAAGTGTATGTAGTATGGTGAAGTTAATTAACGTCGGGAATATTTAATTTTTGAATAGATGTAAAAACTTTCATTGGTGGTATAGATGTGTACCTAAGAATGACAATGAGGCTTATTTTTTTAGAGACCCTTCTTGCCCTCAGACCAAGTTCAGGATAGGTTCTAATATAATTTTGTCTTATCTCACCCCATTTAATATAAATAAATGACATAAGATTGAGATTGAGGTGATCCTTCTTAGACTCATCTCATTGCAATCCTTAGTTTTTATCTAAAAGTTCCATTTCGAAGGTCATTTCTACCTTTCTTTTAGATGGAAATAATGTACAATATATTCCCTATTGCTATGGTTGAGTGTGAACTACTAAACCTGGAGCCTCTTCCTACGCCATCTTTATACTATAATAGCTACATACTTCCTGTAGAGTCCACGAGACATTCATGATAGATTATCAAAAGATAGTCTATGCAATGATGGGTATGCACAACTATGCTATAATATATGACATGGAACAATGGATTGTACAATAATATAATTTACTAATTACATAATTATCATTATAAAATTTTTCCTTTGATAATGTATTATAATATTTTTAGATGTGTTAATTAAATTACTATTTTGTTAAATTATAAATTTTCAAATTAAAATAAGAAGAAATATAACAATTACTTTTGTAAATGTTTTTAACCAAAAATAAATGAATTTAACACTTCACATATTTTGATATTAATAAAAATAAACAATTTAACGGTTAATAATATTTAGACACCAATAAAAAAAGAGTCTAGACACTTAATGATATTAAGTTATAGTTAGATTTAAGTCAAATTCAAGTATATTAAATTTTAGACATAAATAAATAAATAAATATCACTTTAATTTTTAATTTTATTTATTTTATTTTTTCAAAAGTAGAATGAAGAAGTTGTTGAAAGAAGTTATGTCATTTATTAATTAATAAGAGAGTGTATGATAAAACTTAATCCTTATTACTGAATTATTGAAATTAATTTTAAGATGAGTTATTTTTACTTTAATTTTGGTAAAATCAACTTAATTTTTTTAAAGTTATTATATTGATATATTTAAACTCATTAATTTTTCTTAATAATTATCTTCACAAACTTAAGCTTGTTAAACATTTATATTAAAAAGTACTATTGTGAAGCTACAAAATAACTAAAAAATATTTACTAAAAAAAAAGAATTCTAAAAATAAAGCATGGTTATCACCAAATATGAACAAAGAGAATAAAATTTAGTATTTAGAATAAGTTAATTATTTTGATGTAATATTTAAATTTATTTTTAAATTTTAAATGATGATAAATAATTATTTTATCAAACACTAAGTTAATTTACCACACACATACACTAACTATGACTCATGGTTGTCGTTGTCATTCTCATCAAGAGGTCACATTAATTTATGCACCATTTGAATAATTTTCTTTCTTATGTTAAGTAAGAATGAAAATATTGATTTTTACCGATATATCATTAGTTGGAGTTTATAGATATATAAAGAAATATCACTGAAAATTCTGAAATATATATATATATATGAGATGGAAATTGATAAAACCTCATGAAATGTTGGAAATATCTCAAAAAATGATAGAAAAATAATGATGTATATATTGATATTGTTTTAAGAAAATTTGATAAATGTATAAGAAATTTGTAATATTAGACAATAATATACCGAATTGGGAAACATTAATACTAAAATGATAATGCATTAAGTTTAGATATATTGAAGGATATAAAAAATATATTGATATATATTTATATTTTTTATTTGAAAATGTTAATAATTTTATTTATAAATTTATATTTGTCCTATATTTAATCACTGTATAAGAGACATAATAAGATAATTAAAATTAACTTATTTATAATACTTTCATTTTAATTAATTTATAATTATTAGTATATAAAAGATATTGTGAAAGACCCATGCTCAAATCTTGATATTATGCGATTTTTTAATAGCTTTAAGAAAATCCACATTGAAAAGGGAAAACAAAATAATGAATAATGAATTACTATGAATAATGAAAACAAAACTATTGTAAGGTTGTTGTGCTTCACTTTGGCAAATGATGCATGGGCTATCTTTGGTTGATCAAAGACCCACTACCATGATTAACAATTTTGAAAAACTTAGGTATTTTAATTATTTAATTTATATTAATGAAAAAATAATTTATTAATTTCTTACATTTTTTTTTTAATTTCCAAGAATGTAACATAGCCTAAATAAAGCTTTGTGAAAACACATAGTTAATTGTAGAAAGCTTTTACACAAAGATAAGTTTAATATAAAACATAATATTTTCTAATTCCTTAAGATCTGTTTGTTTTTCTTTGCTGGTCAAAGTTTCATCTAGTTACAAGTTATCATATCATTAAAATAGATTACATTTTCTATATTTTTTATAATAATCTCATTTCTTAGTAAATAGTTTTTTTTCCTATATTTTGATTATCATACATGTTAAAGCAATATTTTTTGAAAATTGAAACAAATCAATTGGTCTAATTGATCCAACCACCAAGCGACATTTCTGGTTTGATTTCTCCTTTTGAAGGGTATATTTATTGGACCAATTTTGAACTGTTTGAACCAATTATTGGATCATTTACAAGTGTTAGAGAAGGCTCACAAAAATGTGTTCTGGACCATTTACAAGTGGAACTTCTCTCAAAGACTTTGAAGGATGGAAATCCAAATGTAGGAATTTCCAATACAAGAATCAATTTTGTAAAGTATAGACTCCACTCTAAGAAGGTTCTTATTGTTATTGATGATGTGGATAACTTGGAACAATTAGAATATTTTGTAGGAAACTATGATTGGTTTGGTTTAGGAAGTAGAATTATTATAACAAGTAGAGAAAAGCATTTGCTTGTTGCACATGGAGTCAGTGCAATTTATGAAGTTAGGGGATTAGAGGATAGTGAAGCTTTTCAACTCTTTCGTCAGTATGCCTTTAAACATAACCACCCTAGAGAAGATTATATGCAGCTATGCTATGATGTAATACATTATAGTAAAGGTCTTCCCTTAGCTCTTAAAGTCTTGGGTGCTTTTTTGTATAGCAAGAGCATACTTGAATGGAAAGGTGAATTGGACAAACTAAAAAGTATTCCCAACATGGAAATTCAGAATGTGCTTAAAATAGATTTTGATGGATTAGATGACAAAGAGAGATATATTTCTCAATATTGCATGCTTTTGTAAATGGGAGGACAAAGATTTTGTCACAGAAATACTAGAGAGTTGTGGTTTCTTTCCGGATATTGGAATAAGGGTTCTTGTTGATAAGTCACTCATAATTGTTTCGGATAATAAGTTGTGCATGCATGATTTGTTACAAGAAATAGGTTGGGAAATTGTTTGGCAAGAATCTCTTAAATATCCCGGAAAACACAACAGACTGTGGATTCATGAAGATGTCAATGATGCATTAACTAGAAACACAGTAGGACCTAAATACATGAACTTTGTGTGTGTGTTCCCTTTTTGTCTATATAAGCTCTATAGGTGAAGAGGAAGTTTGAATAATTTCAACTCATTTGAGAAACTCACATATATGTACAATTTTAATAAGGTATTGCATATTTATGTATGCAAAGGCAGATATAAAGCTGGGGGAATTATTTGATTTGAATCCTTTGCTAACTTTTCCCTGAGTTTCTGTCTTAGTAGATGCATTTTCTTTTATCTTCATACTTGCTTCCTTGAACACTGCCTAAAAAAACAAGAAAACAAGTCATTAGTTTGATGCTTTCTGTGCTTTTCCTTTTAGAATTTTGTGATTTTAATTTCCAATTCATACTCTGTTCCTGGTTAATTGCAAGGAACTGAAGTAGTTGAAGGCATAGTCCTTGACTTGTCAGCATCAAAGGAACTACACTTCAGTTTTGATGCCTTCATGAAGATGAACAAATTAAGATTGCTCAAAGTCTGTAACGTGCGGCTATGTGGAAGCTTTGAATATTTTTCTTGGAAACAGTTATGTGCTGGTTGATGCTTGCACAAGGATGAATAAGCTCAATCAATTCAAAGACTGTAAATTGCTTCTTTCTGGAGACTTCAAATTTCTATCGAACAACTTAAGATGTCTATATTGGCATGCATACCCTCTGAAATCCCTCCCATTAAATTTTCATCCTGAGCAGCTTGTCGAGCTAAATATGAGTTACAGTCGAGTTGAACAACTTTGGAAAGGATTCATGGTATATGATTATAATCTTTGCAAGCTTCGTCTTTCACTTTAAACGAATTATAATCATTTTTTCTGTTTTGTTTTTGACAGATGTATCAGCAATTGAAATTCGTAAAACTTAGCTACTCCCAACACCTAATTGAAACCCCAGACTTCTCCGGGGCCCCAAACCTTAGGAGACTAATTCTTGAAGGTTGTACAAGTTTGTCCAAGGTTCACCCATCCATTGGAGATCTAAACAAGCTTGTTTTCCTTAATTTAGAAGGCTGCGAGAATCTTAAGAGTTTTCTAAGAAGCATCTGTATGGAATCTCTTGAAATTCTTACTCTCTCCGGGGTGCTCGAAACTCAAGAAGTTTCCAGAGGTCCAAGGGTGCATGAAACATTTATCAGAGCTTTCCTTGGAGGGCACTGCAATAAAGGATTGCCCTTGTCGATTGAATATCTGACTGGACTTGTTCTATTAAATCTGAGGAACTGTCAAAACCTTGAGTCATTACCAAGCTGTATTTATAGGTTGAGATCCCTTGAAATTCTTATTCTCTCAGATTGCTTAAAACTCAAAAGAGCTTCCAGAAGTCTTGGAAAATATGGGGAATTTGTTGGAACTTTTCTTAGATGGAACTGCTCTAAAAGAGCTACCTTCATCAATCCAACATCTAAGTGGGCTTGTTCTGTTGAATCTGAGAGAATGCAAAAGTCTTGCAATTCTTCCACATAGCATTTGTAAGTTGAAATCTCTTCAAACTCTTAGTCTATCTGGTTGCTCAAAACTAGACAATTTGCCAGAGGGTTTGGGGAGCCTACAAGGTTTAGAGAAGCTCGAAGCAGCTGGAACTCTATAAAAGAGCTGCCGCCCTCTATTTCTCTTTCAGAAAACCTTGAAGTATTATCATTTGAGGGATGTAAAGGACTAGAATCCAAGCCAAGGAATTTGCTCCTCTCTTTCCAGTTGTTGCCCGCAGAAATTCCACGCTCTGGGCGTTTGCAACTGCATCTTTCTTTGGTTTAAGATCCCTAAGAAAGTTAAATCTAAGTGATTGCCACATATTGGAAGGAGCAATTCCCAATTACTTCAGCTCTCTGTGCTCATTGGAATATTTAGATCTGAGCAGAAACAATTTTGTTACTCTACCTGCAAGCCTCAATCAACTTTCACAGCTCAAAGGCTTTAGGTTCGGTTATTGCAAGAGGCTTCAATCCTTACCAGAGCTTCCATCAAGTATAGAAGAAATAGATGCCCATGATTGCACAGTTATGGAAAACATTTTGTGTCCATCAAGTGTCAACCTCATGCAAATTTAAATAAATAAACAAAAATATGAATACAAGTACCAAATGCATGCAATCAAAAGAAACGAAATGGCAATCTAATGCAGTTGATAATAGTGAAAATCGAAACATCAAACTCACATGATTAAGTATCAAACGACCATCTCATGCAATCAAAAGTAAAAAACAGGCCGATTCTCACCGAAACCTAAAGAACCAAGCAATCAATAAATCAAACCTAAACATGCATCCAAGTGACCTATTATGAAAAAAGTGCCCAAGTGACCTAGGGTGAATCTGTGCAAGCTGGAAGGTGTCTAGGATGTTTAGGACATTGTCTAAATGACCTATAGTGATTAGGACAATGTCTAAGTGACCTAAACATGCATAAGTGTGCTATCCTAAAAGTGCACCTAAAAGCTATCCTAAAAAGGAAGGAAAAACTTAAATCTAAATTAGGGCTCCTAAGAGTCACAATGAGGTTAGATAAATCCCTCAACCAAAGTCTCAAAGGTGGCTTAGAAAAGATAAGCTACATGAGTAGTAATGGGTCACTAGAGAATTGTTGTAAAGTACCGAACAAACACCTAATAGTACATGTGATAGGAGGACAAAATAAAGGGTCTACAAACAGCATTCTTTCTTTGGTTTAAGATCCCTAAGAAAGTTAAATCGAAGTGATTGCAACATTTTGGAAGGAGCAATTCCCAATTCCTTTAGTTCTTTGTTCTCATTGGAATATTTAGATCTGAGCAAAAACAATTTTGTTACTCTACCTGCAAGCCTCAATCAACTTTCACAGCTCAAAGGCTTTAGGTTCGGTTATTGCAAGAGGCTTCAATCCTTACCAGAGCTTCCATCAAGTATAGAAGAAATAGATGCCCATGATTGCACAGTTATGGAAAACATTTTGTGTCCATCAAGTGTCTACAGATCCAAGGAATGTGGGGGCCTCCGATTCACATTTTCTAATTGCTTCAGACTGTCTGAGAATGAAAGCAGCAACTTTGTGGCAGCTACATTAAGGGAAATGCAAAGTCTGGCAGATAAATTACCAAGATTTCAATTCCCATCCAGGTTTCTCTCCTCTCTCTCTTGATCATATTGTAAAAGTAAATCAATTAAATCCTATGGAATAATTCTTATACTCCTACATTATTTCCATATAACTTGACATTGATTTTCATGACCCAGATGGTGCCATATACTCCACATATTGAATCCAGTACTTTTGTTCCTGGAAGTTGAATTCCTGAGTGGTTCAGTACTTTTTGCTCCACAGTAATACTAGGTTGATGGGATTGGCTGTGTGCGCTATTTTTGTAGTTAAGGGTGCTGTCCATGATTGCCCTGGTAATATATTTTGTCGTTTGAATTTGACTCAAGGTAAAACTGGTCACCTTTTTGCTCCCATCAATCCAGAACACCAGAATTCTTCGGATGAAGGGCACAGATTCATTCATTAAATCAGATCACGTGTGGCTTGGGTATCAACAATTCCTCGCCGCGTATCAATATAAGCGAAGTAATTTGAATGTGTATTGGTTTTGAATGTTCTTCCAGGACCACTTCAAAGAGCAGGTTGTGTATGATATTTGATTACTTACCAAAATTTAAATAAACCAAATGCCTGAAGAATGCTAACAATTGTGAAAATTTCTCACAGCTCAGCTTCAATCAGGTTGTGTATCCTAGAAGACGAGTTTCTTAGAATCCCTTGAATTTTCTAATTCAAAATACAAGTTTGACTTTGAGAATTGACCAAGAAATTAATCAAACACATTATTTTAGAATAGATTTAAAACATATGTAGAATACTTTTAAAACTTTGACCTCGCATGTATAGATAAAATAAACCTTTATCAAGATTAGTCAAGATTTTCTCTTTGTAGTTGGTAGGGAGGGAAAAGTCAGCGCTGATTTGAGAAGGAATATAGGATTCCATTATAGGAAAGAAACAATCCATAGGTTTAGGTTTCCAAATTTGTGTGTTAAAAGGTTAGAAACAGGATCCATTCTTATAGAGTAACTGTATCAGGTTTATTTTAATCATATCTTCATTTCCTTTTTAAATTTCTTTAAGTACAAACCTATACCCATGCTTTCATCTCCATTCAAATTTCTTAAACATGCATCCACTGGCTTTTCTAGTATTTCTATCCTGATCACTTCTAAGAAGTTCCTTATGCAGACTGGTCACCTTTTTGGATCAATGGATTGGCTGTGTGCGCTATTTTTGTAGTTAAGGGTGCTGTCCATGATTGCCCTGGTAATATATTTTGTCATTTGAATTTGACTCAAGGTAAAACTGGTCACCTTTTTGCTCCCATCAATCCAGAACACCAGAATTCTTCGGATGAAGGGCAGAGATTCATTAAATTAGATCACATGTGGCTTGGGTATCAACAATTCCTCGCCGCGTATCAATATAAGCGAAGTAATGTGAATGTGTATTGGTTTTGAATGTTCTTCCAACATTTCTCAAATCTCAGCTTCAATCAGGTTGTGTATCGTAGAAGACGAGTTTCTTAGAATCTCTTGAATTTTCTAATTCAAAATACAAGTTTGACTTTGAGAATCGACCAAGAAATTAATCAAACACATTATTTTAGAATAAATTTAAAATATATGTAGAATACTTTTAAAACTTTGACCTCCCATATATAGATAAAATAAACCTTTATCAAGTCAGCGCTGCTTTGAGAAGGAATATAGGATTCCATTATAGGAAAGAAACAATCCATAGGTTTAGGTTTCCAAATTTGTATGTTAAAAGGTTAGAAACAGGATCCATTCTTATAGAGTAACTGTATCAGGTTTATTTTAATCATATCTTCATTTCCTTTTTAAATTTCCTAAGTACAAATCTATACCCATGCTTTCATCTCCATTCAAATATCTTAATAGAAAACCTATTTCTTATCCTGCACGTCCATTTATATTCTACCGGCAGTTGGTAATGGGCGGTTTTGGGCCAAAATGTGCTCCATGATTAAAAATAAAATGAGTGAGGAACAAGTCAACCTTACCAAAAAAAAAATAAGTGGAGAGCGTGGCTTGTTTATCCATTCAGTGTCCAATAAATTGCATGACCCACAAAATTGGAACCTTCAAATTTTTCAATGATGTTCTTGTCGACACATTTTCAAAATCCTTTAATTTAGTCTCTTTTTATATCTACACCAACGATCATGACAAATTGTACTCATACGGGAGGTCAAAGTTTTAAAATTATTCTACATATATTTAATTAATTAAAATTTGTTGAAATAATCAATAAAAGACTTTTGAAAGAATATTCTAAACAGCTTTCATCTCCATTCAAATATCTTAATAGAAAACCTATTTCTTAAACAGCTTTAAAGTTTCCAAAAACTTTTCCCTTATCTTTATTTATTAGGTTGGCTTAGTCCACTTGGAATTAGGTCAATCCAAACATTTAAAGTCAACTCCAATAAAATAAATAAATAATAATTTATGGAATTAGGTGAATCCAAACATTCAAATCTAAAATAAACAAATATCTCTGTTCAAATTTTAAAATCTCATTTTGAAAATATATAAATCTTTTCATAATTTATTTATTTAATCAATATATACATACCATTTGAACAAATGAATTATAGATTCATTTGTTTTGAAAAATATATTTTAAAATCTATAATTATTTATTATTATTAGTATTAAATTGCTTTTTGTTGAGAAAAAAAAAATACTATAAGGGGTTGTTAGTATCCTATTTTCAACTTTTTACAAAATATATTTTTGTATTTGTTATGGAAAATTCTGAAATACCAAATAACTTCTCATCTTGTCTTTTATAATCTCAATTCTCAAGTTTAAAAAAAATTGGAAACAACTTTGTCCCATTCAAACGAAATCAACGATCATGACAAATTGTATTAACAATACGAAAACAACTTTGCCGCCAACCACCAAATAATTGTTAAAAGTAGTTGTCAATGAAAAACAGTTTTCATACGGGAGGTCAAAGTTTTAAAAATATCCTACATATATTTAATTAATTAACATTTGTTGAAATAATCAATAAAAGACTTGTGAAAGGATATTTTAAATTTATTCTAAAATAACGTGTAGGTAACGTGTAAGAAATATCATAGTTAATTATTTTGAAGTGGTCCTGCTCATTGAAGTCGTCCTGAAAGAACATTGAAAACCAATACACATTCAAATCACTTCCTCTTATATTGACACGTATTGTATCCCGAGAGAATTACCATGCCTATATAATGAATCACATGTGAAAGAAATACATCAAAAGTAGTAAGAGAATTGAAGGAGTTGTGTTTAGGACAAGAGAAGAGGCTTTTATTCCAAGGAAAATGTGGCTGATCATGAAGGTTTTCCTCCTGCAAATTTTAGCGTTTCTAGTTTTTGGTGGTGGCATCCATTGCCAAGCTTCGACCCGTCGGCTTACTTTTGTGGTAAATACTATATATGATTCTGGCCTTAACGCCACCTTGTAATCATGATATTTAGGGAGTGATATGGCTCTCATTTCGTACCATATGACCTACTACCTTGGTGTCGTTGAGTCGTTCATGCCATGCTATGGGTGTCGTTGAGTCGTTCCATGCCATGCTATCAATTTCTAATGTTATACACTTACCATGAATGGATCGATACAACTATTCATGCATGTAATATTTCTTTTGGGATGAGGTTGCATGGCTAACTTTTAATTGGTTGCAGGTGAGGGAAGCTTCATATAAAGAGGCCTTTTGTAGCACGCAAGAACATCTTACACAGTAAATGGAAAATTTCGCGGGACAACCATATACTGCTACGAAAAGGAGAGACGATCATTGGTCGGTGTTTAATAAAACAAGGGAAACTGAAAACATCACCATTCCACTGGTAGGCGTCCTGTGGGCGTGTCTCAAAGAAAAGACGGTGTGGTAGGCTGCTTGCATGACATATTATTTCTTTTATATCTAAGAGGGGGCTACAATATATAACTTTGAAAATAAAGTCAAATTTAAAACAATACTTTAAGGTTATTTGCTTTAGTTCCATTGAAATACAATTGATGCCTCTTGTTACTATGATAATATGTTGTTGCATGCCATCCTTTGTTACTTTGAAAATTAGTACTAGTTTTAACGTCATAGTTTATGGTTTTCGCAGGCATGGGGTGAACATGCTAGATA
>JBAPGN010001314.1:0-24425 GCA_037355405.1 Vitis amurensis | reverse complement strand
TTTTTTATCACTCTCTCTTTTACAATATAACAATTATTCATAATAAAGGATTAATTTCAAAAAAATACCTTAATAAAAAAAGAAATCCCTTTTTATATTATAATAAAATTATTGTTATAAAAATCATGTATATCATTCCATTATATTAATAATCTTATTATTATAATGTTAAAATAAGTTCAAAAAAAAAACTAAAATAAAGTTAATGTAAATAAGATGTAACTCGATTTCCTAAAAGTAATATGATAAAAAAAATAACAACTATATATATAAATAATATCTCTGGGTAAATAGAAAAAAAACTTTAAAGATACTTATATCAAAAATATTAAAAACTGTGATAAATATCTATTTAATTATATATATAGTTATTTTTTAGAGTTTGCCGATTATCAACTGTTAATCTCTCTATAAACTAGAGCTAAAATATGAGATAACAAAAAAAAAAATGTAAATTCAATCGGTAAGATATTGATTTAATTTATTCATTACAATAATTATAAGAAAATAATTTAGAACAATTAACTATACTCATAATATAAAGTAACGCTTGAATCATGTGAAATTATTAAATAAATGAGTTTGTGTATGATGAAGGCATAAAAAATTGTGATAAAAGAAATTATAAAAACTAAATAATAGTTAATTCATTAATTACAAGATAAAAAAATGGTATGGTACTTTAAGACAAAAAACATCAACAGGAGCAAACTGCTCCAAAAAGACTAAGTTTAAACTAAGAAAGAAATCGCAGAAAGCTAGGCAACAGGATAGCCAGACCATAGGACAAAACCAAGTCAAAACCGCGCACCTAATTGGGAGCCACACTCTATACACCCCTATACTGCCATCATCATTAATAAGTGGGTTGAAGGGACCTCTAATTAATCAATCCTTACATAATTGAAACCACAATCTGTCCCTCATACATAACATAAAAATTATAAATATAAGCACGCTTAATCATACAGTCTGCTGCCGCGAAACGAGCACACCTAAATGTGACACGAGATCCGAGAGAGCCGCAGAGAGAGTCCACGAGAAAAATAATAGAGTCACTTTTCCATTTTCTCTATACCATACCCTTCATATGTTAAATAAAATACAAAGAAACCACATGTTCCCATACATCCATTATAAAAAAATTACAAAATTAGGAACTCAAGTTTATATAAACATAAAATTCAATTACAACTAAAAATTAATTAGTATCATCATACATTTGGATCAACATCACACTTGTCCATCATGTACTACCTTTAAGTGCGCATCTAGAAACCACTTATTGGCTCATCCAGCTACGCATACTACCTTGGATGATAGTACATGAACGACCACTAACCGCATCACAAGATCGAAAACGAATGTTCTCGATCTAAAATATAGATTGCGTTTCTTTGGTACGGAATTGTGTTATATACACCGCTGTACAAGATTTTAGGGTAACTTATTCATTGGATCCTGCGTTATGATAAAATCAACGTATATATAATCAATTGTAAAGGAGAGATTAAGAAGAAGAGAGAGAGTAGAAAAAACCCTTTGATGCCCTTTATATAACACATTTCCACCCATGGATGCTGAAAGATCTTAACATTATTTAAATAAGATACGTACCATCTTTCAAGCAACGCGCACACTGGGATCAATTTCTACAGTCTAATATCTTTAGGGCGCTTTGACATTTTGTGTTATCATGTAGTTAAAAAACATAAACCCATATCTTTTTTATAGTACTTCGCCGTTCAAGATATGCCTTACGCACTATGTCTCACACTAACCACAAAAAAATAATTTCATAAAGAGTTACTAACTGTTTGAACAAGAAAGATAAAAATTGATTAGGTTGAAATGTGAACTCTACTCATAGCACATAGATCTCAAGTTACCCAACCTCTTACAAAACAATGTTGCACAGGAAGCGGCAATAACCCTAACCTTTAACATCTAATGTCTACGACAATTTTGAATACGAAGGAGAAACACACTTTTTCTATAATATCATATGTAATTTTTCAATCCCTCAACCCATAGACCTTAAAATGACTTTAGGTTAATTTTCTAATCCAAACCCGTAGCATTTCGGAAATCACTACTAATCCTAGTCTTTAATTTTCTACAATATCTGGGCAATAACTGCTCTATATCAACAAAGTCAAATCTACACAAACCACCCGTTACATCTAATTAGATCTCTTTAATTTTTTCAATTTATTATAACATAATCCTACATTTAACGCAATCTAAATATAATATTTTGTTAACTTTTTCTTATTTTTATAATATTAAAAGTATCAAAGAAAACTTTAAAAAACGATATAGCATTTACTTTGAACAAAAGCTGAAGCCGAAGTGGTGGTTACCTAATATATTATAAAAAGAACTAAATAAAAGAAAAATAAAATAAATATGTATCCTATACACTTAATTTATTAAGAATTTCCCTACTACAATAATTTTTGTTATTCTAAATTAAAAAGAAAAGAGAGTGAGAATAATAAAAGAAAGAATAATATTATATATTTAAATATATTATAATACCCAAGTGTTTCCAAATGATATATAGGCTTTTAGAAACTAAACTCTACAAAAGAAAAAAAATAATGGAAGAGAAATAGAAATATTGGAAAAAATGTGAAGGAAAATAAAAAAACATAAGATGCATATAATTTGAGAGTTAATACTAATAGAACACTAAATAAAAAAGAAGAGGAATAGAAGAGTAATAATAAATCTTTAAGATTTAAACAACAAACCAATCATTAAAAGAAAGGGTAAAATGTAAAATAATAGAAGAAAAAAATAAAAGAATTAATAAATTTCAAATTTATTAATGACTCTTCAATAACTTATTTATGTTAGGATTAAAGGTTTTAAATAAATATAATTTCATTAATATTTGGGGAACATCAAATGAAAACTAGAACTATGATCTATAAACGTGCAACTAAGTTTAATCTAAAACTTATACGAATACACAAAAACAGTGATTTATTTTCTAAATAAATATGTAAATTATTAGTAGTAGATTCTTTATTTTATCGAAATTAAAATTTAACATGTAAAGCTGATCTTCGTAACGTCATAATACTTAATATATTAATAATAGTGAAATTCAAACTAATTTTTATGAAGAAGTAGTATATTAAATTGTTTTCAAACATTTATAAAAATTTAAACTTTATTATTTTGAATATTTTATATAGTTAAATATATCTTGTATATTATCGATAATATAATACATCAAAATAATATGCAATCATATTTACTTTCCAATAATACTTATTACTTAAATTATAATGTGTTTTTCGAGGATAAAATATTTAACTTAAAAAATTTATTCTCAAAAACATATTCAAATTGAAAGCATATTTGATTCAACCCAATCTAATTATTAATTTATGAGATTATTTGTTAAAGTAAATTGTATAATGGAAGTAAAAATTATACTGAATAAGAATTAATGAATATCCGTGTTAGGGAAAATGTAAAAGAAATCGTTATAGAATGGTTGTCACCTACGAATTTTTTTTTTCTTGTGACATTTATTATTACTATTCAAAAATTTTACAGATGATATTGGATTCAAAAATAATAAATTCTAAAAAAAGTAAATAAGAAAAGATTCAATATTTTTTTAATTATATTATATAATATTAAAAATTATTTTTAATCTTTTATAGAACTATTATAATCTAAGTGAGTTTATATATTACAAATTAACACATAATTTATTAAATTGAAACATTAAAATAAAATATCCTTAAGTTATTTAATTATCAAGCTTGTCTAGATATAAATGAGGATTTGTATTAAGACAAACATAACTAGAATTAAAAAATGTAATTCTCAATCACTATTTTGTTTATAATAAAAACAATAAACCACTTTTCAGTTAATCCACTCCACTATAATATGAACGTCCTTTAATAAGAAATTCAAACAACTAATCACATTAAAGGAAACAAAGCACGTAACTTCATATTATCAGAGTTTTTACGCCTGTCCAAATATAGTTCATGTATACAATATATCTCCATGCTTTCATAATCTATAATTAATGGGTTTAACTAATGCCATGATAGGATATATGCTCAATGTACATATGTCTTTGGTTACCAAATATGAGAGTGAGATATACTACTATCTCAAGCATGAAATTCTACATAACTAGTCTATTCAAGTTATGTGTTCTTCTCTCTCATTTAAATCAATGCTACCATATATAATAGGACAATGCCATTAGAATTTTAATTGTCCCATAAGTCCACAAGATTACTAGTAACTCAATAGCGCCACAATGAAATTTATCTTAGCAAAATGTAAAAAGAAATAACACATACGATTTTTATCATAGGTTTCAACAATCAAATATGATATTTATAAGTTTACCTCGCACCAGATAAGAGCACACAACGAAGTGGTGTTGGAAGGCGAGGGACAACTAATGCTGGGGAAAATGAGTGGACTTTCTACGTGTTGCCTTCAAGACACTTTCAATAAAAAATTTAAGTTTAAGAATTCTATCTGACGTTACACATTTATTTCAAGAGTTTACAACAATAATTTCAAATTGTTTAAATTTTCAAAATAATTGAATCAATGATTAGGCTATTTTTTGTCCGGAGAGGACAGGTAAGAAAATTTATCTTGATTATAGAAAAGAAAGAAAAGAAAGAAAAAAAAAAGAATATAGTATTTTTCTCCATGCAATAAACCAATCAAAACCATTTAAAAAATCACCAAAAATTGACCCTCAACAATTACCCACTCACATAACAATCAACAAATGAAATAATGGAGAAAGACAATAGATTATTTGAAGGAGTGACGAAAGTTAAATATGTGGTTACCCATCAAAGAACAGATACGCCATGAAACACTCTACGTTGATTAAACTCCTCACCCCGTAGTAGTTTCACAAGCATATAAATTCAGCACAAAATCACAGACAAAATTCGCAGTTAGAAAAAGGAAAAATGATTTTCATCTTAGACACATTTCTTTCTACACACTCAAATCACTAACTTTATCTCAATTGAAAATAATAAAAGTTAAAGGTTAAATTCATATTATGTGTATTTAGTTAAACCAAGAAAGAGTAATTTTCTTGAGATAATTTATATTTATGTTTCTATTTTTGAAATAACAAATAAAAGTGCTAGATGGTTAATATTTAACATTATAAAATCCTATTTCAAACCTAATAACTTGGAAAAATATAGAAAAAGCATATATAATTTTTTTAAAAATAATCAAGTAAATATTAATAATATATAGAACTACCTAATGAAAAAATTGAGTAGAGGTGCGACAATATCTAATGATAAAACACACGGTTATTATGAACACCTTAATTATATCTAAATAAACTAATTAAGTGAAAAAGACCATTATCATTAAACTCAAAAAAAAACAACTAATTTAATCGTCAAGAATTTTAAAAAACTAATTAAAATGAAATAATTATATTCTGTTGTTATTGTGCCGCAGGGAACTCGACATAACGAAAGCTTAATGAACAAAACAAATGATTATGAGAAGAATAAAAAAAAAACATCAAGGAGATAACTAAACAATCAACATATAGTACATTCAAGGTTTAATGTGATTCAACCAACCATGTCTACATCCACAAATGAAAGAAAATCTTTTCACTATACCATTATTAGGTTCCCAAAACATCTCATATTTCCTCATTCCTTGTATCCAAACTCTGAATCACGAACCCCTTTGCTCCACCTAACGTTTCCTATTCTTCCTCTCATCTCTATCTACCTTATATAGTCTTTACAAGTTCATCTCCATCTCATAATTTGATATTACAATAGTATATCAACTTAGGAAATATTCTATATAATATTCTTTACAAAAAGGAATCTACACTAATTAGGAATTTAAGACACTTTCTTAAACTACGTTCCACCTTAAAGCAAATTTCATTAAGTCAATCTTTCATATCTCCATGATACGCTCTTTTTGTATCACATCCTGACGAGAAAGCAATAACCCCACCTTCAACTGAAATTCCTTTTGTCTTCACTTTGTGTGCTTTGTAATCTTTTGTTCTTCTAGAAATCTTCAACTCGAAGCTATGATATCAATTTGTTGTACCAACAAAAACTTAAATACAAACATTGTTAGATAAAAAACACAAAGATAAAACAATCAACACAATGGTGTGCAAATGAAAAAAAAAAGTACCAATTAGGAATTTGAGACACTTTCCAACAATCTCCACCTTAAATCAAATTCTATTAAGTTAATTTCCCATACCTCGTATAATTTAATAATTCTCCTTATTGATATCTCTACTCCTGAATTTTGTAATCAACAACTACGGATTTGAATTGATGATCAACATTAAATACAAATCAGAAGTCCAACACCATAATAACGAATCGTTGGAAAAAATAATTCTCCTCTATTAACTTTTTATCCTTCGTGTGACTTTCGATATTATCTGAATTTTTCGGGATTAATTGTTTTTTTCTCAATAATATATATGAATGTTAACATCAATATATCAAAGTCACCTCTTTCACACAACATCCCTTTAAGGTCTTATATTTTAGATACCAAATTTTTTTTGTGCTAAATCCGAAAAATTTTTTGGACAATTTAAGTTTCTAAAAGCAAAATTACAATGTATTTGTCAGCGTTGAAGAATCAAAAAAAAACAATCATTTCAAAAAAACTAAAAAGGGGTACACGAAGTTTAAACGTGAAATATGTCCATCATACCGAAATGCAGAATATTCGTAAAAAAAGTCAATATGAACACACCACTCTTCACTGATCCCTTCACACTCACTGGCCGAGCGGCTTGAATACAAAACATCGCAATACCATACTAAATTCAGAACACAATATCATAATTCAGGCATAACCGAGATCACAATACTCAAAATCAAAAAGACTCAATAAATTCAATACATAAGTACCAAAGAAATTAAAACTATATTCGAATTATATGAGAGATTAAATTGAGATTAGCCTTTCTAATAAGAGATTTAGTGAATTATAATATGAAAAAAAATGTATACTTTTCCTTGAAGTTTTTTCTTAAAATTTATGGAAAACCCATATAGAAATAACATCTATGAAAAAAATCATGAATTATATTCTAGATTTAAATAGATCAAATATCATTACACATCTAATTAAATACTTAATAAACAGTGTAAATAATAATTAAATCATAAAAATTAAAAAATTTCGCAATTATAAATATAATAATATAAATTACACACAATAAGGAAGATAAATTTTAAAAATACTTAAATACAGGTCAATTATAAAATTCATCAACATGAGACACAAAATAACTTAATCAGGTGCCAAAAAGTAAATGAGTTTTGGTATGATAGATAACTTATGTAAAATTTTTAAATTTATATATAAAGTATAATTTCGGAAGTTACAAGGTGATATGACACTAATATGAATATTGGTTTTAATAATCTGGGTCTAAATAATACTATATTGTTTACATATGAAATAGATTAAATATACATTATTAGCCGAAAAAATAAGCAGAGAATTATTTTTTGAAATAAACTAAATTCTTAAAAATAATCTACTTATAAACTCTTAAAAAGTTCAATTCAAATGTCATGATATGGAGTTTTATTGAAAATAAATATAATTATTTTAAAATAGTTTTATTATGTTATAACTCTAATATAATTTATTCAGTTCTTACACCCACACTTTAGATAAATTTTTTTTTTGTTAAAAAAAATTCTTCATATTGCCTATATATACTTTGAATTCTAAAGAATATATCATTCTGAAAAAATATATTTCATAGAAGAGTTAATCTCAAAGCTAATACTATCAGTTAAATTCTATTAAACTAAAAACTAATAATTTGGAGAAATTTTTTCCTTTCGATGTATCGCAGATGGTATACCATCAATTAATATATATATATCGCAGGTTATGAGCAATCCCTAGCACAAACAATGAAGATTGGTGGTACTAGATCCAATTGTTTTCCTGCATGACATTAATTATGTATCACAAATGCAGTTGTGGGTTATGAAAGAGAATTGTCCGGTAAATTAGTAATAGCATAAAGAACATGGTAACAAGATTACCAATGATTGATGTTCCAAATCATGCCCATTTTTCGATAAGAAAGACTAATTACCCTTTTAGGGAGGAAATACAAGAAAGTAATTATGTACACATCATATTTACATCAACTAGATTACTAATAGTAATTTGGAAAAGAATACAACAAAAGAGCCTAAACAACTATACAAAATTATAGATCACTTTTATAAGAACAAGGTTGGTGTATAACAAAGATATAATCAAGTAGAAATTAAACAGTCACACAGCTGAGTTTTAAATGATATAGGATATATATCAGCGTTGGCTCACCATCAAAACTGTATTAATTTAAAATATATACATTTCATTAAATAAAAAGAACGTAATTCAGTTAGTACAGAATAAAAAAAAAAACACTTTAAGATTTATTTGTAAAATATAACAAAGAGAAAGAGAGAATCTAAATAAAGAGAGCTTATCTCAATTAAATAAAGCGTAACTATTTAATAGTAGACCAATCTGGAATATTCAAAAACCCCTTAATTTCTTTTTGAAGAAGATTCTTAAATTGGTTGCCATATTAAGAATATTAAGATTGATAGAGGATTGATGAGTGGTCAGTTATCGCTCTAAAATTTTCTCCCAAAACATCTAAGCATCTCATGACTACTATTTGAATAAATCCTTACCATTTGTATCCAAAATAACAATTGGACTCATCACCTTACTTATAAGTAGTCATTCTGAACATCAATAATCTTTTCTTACAGTTGGTTTTCAAATTTTACGCTCTGCGTAAATGCATAAACCTCATATTATTCATTTAGTAGAGACTACTCCAGATATAGTTGATATAACAAAAAACTATTATAATTGATAGAGTATTAAAAATCTATATAATACATTTATAAGGCGAAAATAAATAATATAATAGAAAAACTAATATTCTTGAAGGTAAATAATGTATTGACTTTATTACATAATAATAAAAAGACTATTTTTGAAAGATCCGGTTAAAAGAGGAGAGTTATAAAGGACGAGAGTGAGCACAATCAGGTACCCACAAATAAAAATTATCAAAAATAAATATATAGAAAATAATAAATTTATGACATCGAAGTTTTCTAACACCTAAGCTCAATATTAGTATAGTTATTGCGATAAAACAGCACTTAATATAAATGCCATTAATATTTTAAGCCATTACTTGTGATCCACAATCTTAGGATTGCTCCAAAAAACCATTGTGGAAATTCTCACAAAGACTGATACAAAATTGTTAAAAAATAAATGTTAAAATGTATTCAACAACTTATTATTTGTATATAATTAACTCTCATATATATATTAGTTTAACCCTTGGAAAATAAAATAAAAAAAAATATGAAAAAATACTTTTTTTATATTTGTAGGGATTACAAACACTCACCAAGCACATGTATTTAAGGAAGGATGAGAAACAAGTATTTAAAAAACTCAAAAAATAAAAATACAAAACCTATTGTATATAATGGATTAAAGGATAGCACTATCTATAATACTATAAGTCTTTGATATTTACATTAATTCCACGTCATTCAGATGTTTGTATAATTTAAAAATTATCTATTTTAAGATAAATTTCAAAGATTGAGTAAAAGATCATTTGAATAATTGAATGTCTCACTACATCTTGATACAGTCATAAGACTTCAAACTATTAATGGTGATTAACGTAATTGGTTGTTCTAGAATGCAACTATTATTATAATTTTAAAAATGTGGGAATAATTATTAATTTTTTAAAGGAAATTGTCAAGTAAGATGTTTTGAAGAATTTTTGCACCAGGAGGCAAAATGACTATCGCTCAACAAGCCTATAAAACTTTACTGATGTAAAAAAAATTTAATAATTTTGAGAAGGGAATACATTCTAAAGAGTTTTGTAAAGCTTAATACTTAATTCATTACTCTTATACAAAAGGAAGTTTAAAAATCCTAATAAAGTATCCTATTAATGATGTAAAATTAAGTATAGTGGGAAATTAGTCTTAGGAAATGAACAGTCCACAACAAAACAGATAACGGGTTGAATATGATGATTCAAGGAGACCTCAAAGAGAGGATAAGACACGTATGCCCATATTTGGAGTAAGAGGGCTCGTTAATAGTAAACAGATATCCCTAAAAAAGTGGGTGAAACACTATGTTGATGAGTTTGGGAACCCAATAAGTAGTTGAATCAAGAATCATCTCAGACTAGCACACTCTCCTACTCTGTAATTTAATGTCCTAAGTTAGTAAAATGAGATCAGTGGAAAATGAAAAAGAAAGCCGGTTTCCATCACTGGCTACGATAGATTAATAAATCCGTGCTCATGATGATCCTAGCTACAAAAGGGGGGCAATCAAGCAGCCAAGAACTTACAGTTTAAATATTGACTATTTAACCTTCGTACACCTGAGGACCAAATTATTGATCAATTTTTAACTATTTTAGGGATGTTTACATGAGAACTTAACACACATATTCGGGTTATTTACAATATGAAAAAAAAATTTTCCGATATCATGGGCCAATACTGCAATCACACATAGAAAGCAAAATTAAGGTATAAGTAGACTTTAGGTAACTCCTAAATGGAAGAAAATATACATAGGATAATCTTTAACTACAAAAAATCATACCACCTAAACATAAAAAAGAATTTACCAACGTGAAAGCGAATGCCTAACTTTTCACGGATAGATTTATAAGATATAGGGCGAGGAGCAAAGTATCTTGTGTCAAATTGGAGAGTCTGAAAAACTATAAAGGTAGGTGATGTATTGCACGAAATCGAGAAATATAGAGTCTAAGGTTGAGCGTGAGATTTGTGGATTGTTAGGTTTTTTATATCTCCAATATAGTGCACTATAATTAGTATAAGGAAGCATTTCTCCACATTTATTCGTATAAAATGAAAGATAATTATATAACAATATGTGTGAAGAAGCATTAATTTTACATATGTGACATGAATAAGAGTTATGTAATTACATGATAGTTAATTTCTGACTTCCTCATATATAAGAATAAGGAACAGATGTTTTTTTACTAGTTTTCGGCTTCGTTAGGAATAAATAGTCTCTATCATAAGTGAGAAATTGAAGTAGAATAATTTAGAATTAACAAGGGTTCGAGCCCTAACAAAGATGTTTTTTTTTTTTTTTTTTTTTTTTTTTTTTTTGTGGATAATGAAGGGGTCATATAAACTAAGTTTTGCAATGGTAAAAGCATATGAGAGATGTAGAAACTTGATTTGTTTCAAAAGACAAGACTTGTAGAGCAAACATATAGAAGGAGATAGCTTAGACATGCAAAGAAATGTCCAATTATATTGAACGGGAGGAACTACTTTGTGAAGATCGAGAAGGAGTTGTGGAAAGCCTCTATGGAACATAATAGAAAATATTTATTTGAAAAGTATATCATGGTGGATATCAGTGGAGAGAACAAATAGGTTAAGATCATAAATAACGTTGCAAATATTTTTTTATAAAAGTCCATAAGAACGGACGTGTTCGAAAAAGTTGAAGATTGATACTTGGTGTGATTGTCGTTAAACAACTCGAAATTAAGGTCAAGAGTTTTGAAATTATAATCTACTTAAAGAAATTACGAAGAATTTAGAAATTTTGAGAAAAGTTAAAGGATAGTTATTTACTTAAGGTTTTTTTTTTTTTTTTTTATGTTAATTAGGACTTTTGGTCCAATACAATTGGACTTATGTGCAAGTATACTTAGATTTATTTAAATAGGTTTGTATATGACATGTTTAAAGATATAAATAATGCAATAAAATATTATTTTTAGTAAAAATATTATCAAAGCCTAAATATGTGTGGATTCTCCAACAAATATAAATAAGTATAATGCAAAAGTTATTAAAAATCCTTATACTTTTAATATTATTCTTATACATATTTAACAAATAAATCTAAAAATACCTTAAATTATCTAAAATAGAACTATTTCAAAAAATAAAATTTGTCCAAAAATTGTTTGTTGTTTGTTTAGGCATTTTTTTTAAATAACTAAAAAACTATTTTCTACTCTTAAAAATATTTTTTGAAGAAGAAATTTTCACCTAAATTGTAGAATATCTTAATGAATTTAGTTAAAATCAAACAAAGAGCCCCTCATTTAATGTTGAGTTGCTTGATTAAAGGGTTATTGAAAACCCAATTTTGAAAATCTAACCCTTCATTCTTTTTTGGCTTCATTTTGATTAAAATGTCTTTTTTTTTAAATAAAAAAAACATGCATATAAATACTTGAGATAATTAAGGACATTTATGTTAAAAATGAGTTTCTCTTCAAATAAAAACATGAGAGGGTTAAATTCACAAATATGAGGATTATTTCATCCCTTCTAACCAATTAATTTTTAAATATTTTTATCATCCAACACCTTGTAATTCCCTCATGTCAATAATCAAGGTATAGGATAAAGAACAGAAAAGGCAATTAAGTAAAATCAAATTTATACAATTTAATATCTATTCAAATATGAGAAAATGGGAAGAGAAGCCAAGTAGGAGAAAAATATCCATGTAAGTTGGAAACAAAATTGACCATGATGAGATGTTTCTCATGACTTCTATGACTAATATTAATTGGTTTCAGCAATGATAAATTTTGAAATTTTTATGTGAGTTACTTCACCTGTCTTCACCTGACATTTTTTTAAGATGCATAATTATGGCCCATTTGAAGTAGTGATATATTTTTGGATTTACCTAGAATTCAAATCCAATGTAATATTGGTATTATAAAATTTATATTAAATATATATGCATTAACTTTTTGTATATAGTAAAATAAAATGTTCATGATAAGTATAACTATTTTTATTTTTATATTCATTTGTTTAAGTTATAAACTTTTTTAACAAAACTATTCAAATAAATATATGTTATGCTAGCGAATGCTTTGATGCCAATAATGTTAGTTTAAGAACACAAAGATAAAACAATCACACATACGGTACACGATGTTTTAACGTGGTTCGGCCAACCATGCCTAGGTCCACGAATAAAGGAGAATGATTCCACTATACAATAAAGAATATTACAAAGGACAGAACCAAATACAACTATTGGTCCCGAAACATCACATGTTTTCCCACTCCTTGTATCCATACCCTACTATGAGGCCTCTCACTTCACAAAGTACCTCCCGTTCTTCCTCACATCTAGCCATCCCGTACAGTCTCTACAGGTTCATCTCCATCTCATAACTTTTTCCCCTCAGGACCTAGAATATTTATAGAGATATTTCCAACGACCTTCCTTATTCTATAAGGAAGTCTAATATTATAATAATCTATCAACCTAGAAAAATTCTATATAATATTCTTTACAAAAAAGGAATCTATACTAATTAGGAATTTGGGACACTTCCTAACAATCTCCACCTTAGACCAAATTCCATGAAGTTAATCTTCAAGCTCTCCATGACACAAACCTTTTTGTATCATATCACCATGAAAGAGCAATCGACTCCACCTTCAGTGAAAATTCCTTTTGTTTTCATCTTGTATGTTTTGTGATCTTTTACTCTTCTAGAAATCTTCAAACCAAGCTCTGATACCAGTTGTTATGCCAGCGAAAGCTTTGATGCCAACAATGTTAGTTCAAGAACACAAAGATAAAACAATCACACATACGGTACACGAGGTTTTAATGTGGTTTGGCTAACCATGCCTAGGTCCACGGATGAGAGAGAATGATTCCACTATACAATAGAGAATATTACAGAGGACAGAACCAAATACAACTATTGGGTTCCCAAAACATCACATGTTTCCCCACTCCTTGTATCCATACCTACTACGAGCCCTCTCACTCCACAAAGTACCTCCCGTTCTTCCTCACATCTCTATCCACCTCGTATAGTCTCTACAAGTCTATCTCCATCTCATAACTTTTTCCCCTCATAATCTAGAATATTTATAGAGATATTTCCAACAACCTTCCTTATTTTATAAGGAAGTCTAATATTATAATAATATATCAACCTAGAAAAATTCTATATAATATTTTTTACAAAAAAAGGAATTTATACTAATTAGGAATTTGGGACACTTCCTAACAATATATAACTTATTTTTCAGAAACAACCGTAGGTAATGCCCAAAATTAAGATATTTTCAATTTACCATTTAAATATTTAATAAATGGAGAAAAATAAATAACCATTGAAACCTAGAATTCATAATATACTCATAATTTGTAATATCTTGTACCAAAAGATTTTTTAAATTAATTTTTAGGTAATAAATTAATAATATATATGAGGTTAACTTAAACTAAAATCTTAAATTCATTTTAATTATACCAAGTCTATTAGAAGAAATAAATGGAGCAATCCTAACATGTATAATAAAGTTATATAAAAGGTATATTAATCTTTTCAAAAAATTTAAGCTACTTGATTGAAGTGTCCCATAATTATTCTAAATCTATATATTTGAAATTATTATTTGTTGGGTAGATGTCTCAAATTCCTATTAAAATATGTTTTTTTTTTTTGTAAAAAGAATATTATATAGAATATTTTCTAACTTTATATGATTGTAATTAGATTTTTTATCAAATAATGAAAACTAATGGGAATATCTCTACAAATATTATAGGTTATAAGGGGAAAAAGTTAAGAAAAAGATATGAGATAGAGATGTAAGGAAGAGTGAGAGATGCTCTATGGAACAAAGAGGCTCACTAGAGTGTAGATGTGAGGAAAATTAAGAAACACAGTAAAACAAAAAGGTTCATAATTCAAGATGGAGATACAAAAGTACCTAGTAATTGTATCTATTTTTTGTCCTCTGTAATATTCTATATCATGTAATGAAATGTTCTTTTTTATTTATGAAGATATGCACGAGTGGCTAAACCATATTAAAACTTCGTGTACCTTTTATTTGATTTGTTTTAATATCTTTACATTGATGTTTTCACTTACACAATATTATTACTAACTATATATTTCTTGCAAATACTTTCCCTAACAATTAAGAATGATATACTAATTTTGGAATTCCCTTAAACCTCTATACTTAAGCCATCGGAACCTTGACCACCACCACAACCTTCATTGTTGCTGCTAGATGCCATCATAAAACCGCGATAAATAAATATATATATAATTGATGAGTAGTAATCAAGGATAAAAATATCAGTAATTAAAAATATATTGATACTTCAATTTTACGAATATGTCAGATATATAGGTGGATATTTTGACACAAAATAGTGATGAACCTAAAATTGATAAAAAAAAAAAAAAAAAAAAACTCTTAAAAATGAAATTAGAAGTATAGTAGATATTTTAAAGTTATTTTATTCAAAAAATTGATATATGTATAATGTAATTTATCATATTTCATAATAACATTGTATATGTCGATAAAAAAATATAAATTTCATAAATATATATTTTATTATTAAATTACATAAAATATTATTCGATAATAATGTTTTGATATTTGATTATACTTTGTCTAATTTAAATATATATTTAATATTAAAATTATAATTCATTTAATATATGTATAATTTTTAATATTTAATTGATATATTAATGATATTAAAAATACTATGAAAAAAATTATCATGATAATTTTTATATTTTTGGTAATCAATTAAATGAATTTTTTTCATTTAATTCTAAAATAATTATAATTAATTTATCTATTCAAATATTATTTTAATATTATGTTTATATGATGAGTTTTAGGTTATGGCCCAATTGCATGTTGAATCTTTTGGTTGCTGTTTGACCCCCTCGCAAAAATCAGGTGAGTTTTTACCTTTGACCGCATCGCCCCACTTTTGACCGCGACAAAATATTGTGATAAATTGTCAAAAAATTGATAAATTAACTAAATATCGGAGTATTGATATTTCTCTCCTATATATTATGTGATAAAATCATCGAAAAATCAATAAATTGACGAAATATTAGAGTACCGATATTTCTCTCTTATATATTATGTGATAAATCGTCGAAGAATCGATAAATTAACGAAATATCGGAGTACCGATATTTCTCTCCTATATATTATGTCGAGATCCGCTAAAACATGATATTTTAATCCATCGTAGTAATAGAAATAAGGTTTCATAATACCTTTTAGAATGCCCAAAATCTAAATTAGTTGTTTTATCGATTAATTCTTTATTTCAAGTTATGAATGAAACTACAAAATTTTAAGAATCACTGTTTTCACAACACAAATGTCTTAACTTTTTTTTCACAAAAAAGAATAAAGATGGAATTTAAGACAACTTTTCCTTTACAGAAGCGTGTTCTTTTAGCTTTTCTCATAGAAAGTGTGAGAGAGATTATATTGGGACTGTTTTTGGGCATATTTAACTTCCTTAAATTGTTCTCCCATTTTTCATTTTGTTGATAGGAGGTCAATTTTTGGTGGATTTTTCTTAATTTTGATTGGTTTATTCAAAAAGAGAAAAAATACATATCTTCTTTTTTTTTTTCTTTCCTTTTTCTTTCTTTTCTATAAAATTCAAAGAAAATTTTCTTACCTGTCACTCTCCGGAACAAACATACCTAATCATTGATTCAATATATGAAAATTTAAACAAAATTTGAAATTATTGTTGTAAACTCTTGAAATAAACATGTAACAGCTCAATAGAATTTCTAAACCTAAAATTTTTATTGAAAAAGTGTCTTGAAAGCAACACGTAGAAGCTCCACCTCCTCCACCAGCACTGTTGTCCCTTCCGCCTCCACAGCCACCACCGTCGTCTCTTCTCTTGCGAGGTCAACTGGTATTAATAATGTCACTGCAAGTAAATATGACCATTGATACAATTGAGAGGGACACAAAAATCATGCATGCTAAGCAATTAAGAAGAGACCCTCTGAACTTTAAAAAATCATAGCTACTCCATCTGGTCCAAGCAAGGCTCTTGACATCTTGTTAACCTATATGTTATGATTTTTGTAACCATAGAAAGATTTGGACTCATTTATATATAAAAGTTACGTGGCATTTTGTCTTTAATGTGATTAGTTGTTTGAATTCTTAGAGTTCATTTCATAGTGATTCTGAAAAGTGTTTTTGTTTTAAAAAGTGTTGAAAGAAATTAATTGGGTGTTTAATAAACTAATTTAATAACTTAGAGTGATTTAATAACTTAATTTAAGTTATTAAATAAATTAAGTGTATTTGATAAAATAACTTAATAATATGACTTAAAATAAAAAATAATTTTAAATAATAAGTAAAAATAATTAATTTATTCTTAAGTTTACATTTCATTTTACTTTTTTTTTAATCCCAATTTGTCCTAATTACCTCAACGATTTCTTTTACTATTTTACGACCTTTATTGTTACTCAACTTCCTTTATCCTAATTATAATTTATGAGGATAAATATGTCAATTTGATGATTTAGAATAAATTTTAAGTTAATTTTATCAAACAACCTTAATATTTAAAATAAGAATTAAGTAATAAGTTTTAAGATAACAACTTAAATATAATTTAACTTAAATTCAAACTTAAGTCATTAAATTTTACAAAAATACCCCCAAAGTGTTTCACAAAATGTTGAAAGCACTTCAAAATTCTAAAAAAAAAAAACACTTATAATATTAGAAAATCACTTGTTGTATTTTATAGTGAAACACTTTAAAGTGATTCTCCTCAAAACATTTTAGAAAAAACAATTCTACTAAAAACACTTTATAAGTTAAATATAATATCTCTTATATACACTTTTTGTTTTTTGTTTTTAAAATCTAAAAGAAAATTTTAATACTTATCTTTTTAATTAATTTTTAGAAATTGTTGTTTGTTGTACAAAAATTTCTACATTTTATGTAAGAGTTGTAAATTTTTTTTTAAAGGTAAAAAATATAAAATATACATACCTTATCTAAAAAATAAATTTGGAGAAATAGGTGAGAAACCTATTTTATTTTTCTCTATTTGTTCCTTTCATACCCGCACGCTTTCAAGATTCAAATATATCTTATTGCTTTCTTTAAAAATAAATAAATAAATATTTAGGGTTGTAATTTGGGTAGATGTAACCGGTGGTTTGGGTTAGTATGGACAAGATGTAAATAGATTAAAGTTGGGTTTGGATTAGAAAAATATAAATCCTAAGATATTAAGGTCGCTATGGGTTGAAGGTGTTGAAAAAATTAACCCATATGCATTTAATTATTAGAAAAAGTGTGTTTCCATCCCTCGTATTCAAATGTCGTAGACACTTACATGAATGCATTACAAGGTTAGGGTATGCGCCTTTCCTGACAACAATTGTTTGTAAGAGAGTTGGTAACACCTGAGATCCTACAAATGGTATCAGAGTTGAGGTCACAAGTTTGAACCCCAAGGGTGTTGTTGGGGGGAGATTGTTGGAAAATCAGAGGGCTGAGGTCCTTTATGTACTCACCCGTTAATGGAAAATCAGAGGGCTGAGGTCCTTTATGTACTCACCCGTTAAAAGGTAGTATCTAACAATAATTGATTTATGTACTCACCCGTCAGAGGTAGTATCTAACAACAATTAATTTTAAGAGAGTTGGTAGTGAGGTCCTTCATGTACTCATCCATCAAAGGTAGTATCTAGGATAGCCAAAAGTTTTACTAATGCCACTAAAAGGTAGTACATGAATGGACAAAGGTAGTGCATTTGATCAAAAAGTATATGAAATACTAATTATTTTTAAATGATAACTTGAAATTTTTATTTTATAAACTTGAGTTCCTATTTTGTAATTTTTTTATATGATGTATGGAAACACATTTTTTCCTTTATTATTTTATTTAAAATATGAAGGAATATAAAAAGAAAAATCATAAAAGGACTCTAATATTTATCATATTTTTCATTCATCCTATAACATTTATCAATATTGATAAAAATCTTATATTTAATAATTTTATTCATATAGTATAGGGACAATTGTGTTTTCAACTTATATAAGATTGATAATTAAGATAAGGTCCTTCAACCACTCATAATTAATGATAAGGATATAGGATAATAATTGACAAAAATACCCACTTGACTCATTTTTGTCTTTATCCTACTACTTGCCACAATTCTTTCTTATTTAACTATTTTTGGATTTTTCATTATTTTTTAAAACTCTTTTATAAATAATTGAAAATTTAACATTATTTTTTATTTTTAAATTATAAATTAAAAAAAATTATATTAATGATTCAAAGACTATTTTGGAAAATAATTTCTAAAAAAATATTAATTTAAATAAATAAAAATTATCTTTTACATTTATTTTTATCTTTTACATTTTAGAAGTAAATAATTTAATGATTAAAAATACCATTTAAAATAAATATATTCACTATTTTAATTTTTTTATACTAAAAAGTATTTTAAAGTTTTTTTTTTTACTATTACAAAATAAAAAGTTTAATTTTTTTTTAATCTTCTTCCTTCCTTATTTTAATAACTTTTTGAACATGACTTTCAATAATAAGTTATATGAAATGTTACAAATTTATTTATTAAGGATTTTTTTTAATGATTTGAATTAATTGAAAATTTATTAAAATAAAAAATAAAAAAATAAAGAGGATGGTTGGAGAGTTTTTATTTTAAGTACTCAATTAAAATGTTTTCATATGACCTAATTTTAGAAATGAATTATATCAATACATAGTAGAGATTGAATTTTTCTTATATAAAAGGGTTGAAAGGTATATTTACTTATTTTAGATGAAAACAAGTAATTAAAAATTATATAGATTATATTTGAGTTTGGTTTTAAAATATTTTTCTAGTTTTTATTTTTTATTTTTTTTATTTTTAAAAATAATTTTTATTTTCTATATTGTCCCTTTTTTAAAATATGTTTAATTAAAAAATGAAAACTATTTTAAAAAATGAAAATTGAAAACCTTGTTTAGTACTATTTTTTTATATGAAAAATAAATTATTTATTCATTTATTGCGTTATTGCACAATTATATTACATTAACTGTACAAGGAAAATGTACTAAGTGTACAAAGGCATACAAGACTACCATTTGTGAAAGATTATAATAAATTATGAGTCATTTCTTTATTTTTCTTATCACTTATGAATTGTACATATATGTCATGCACTTTATTTAATTCTCGCATGAAAATTCTAATACTTTTTCCAATAATTATATTTGGGGAAAATTTTTTTGACATTAAGTCATCCACCATCTTCTTAACTAAACCATTGGAAAATATGGTTAAACACTCCTACGTGGACACGGACACGTAACTTATGAGGGATATGAAATTTGTGCCATTATACAAGGGTATTACACTAATTGTACAAGGGAAATGTACTAATTGTACAAAGGTGTACAAGATTATCTTTTGTGAATTATTTTAATAAATTCTAAACCACTTTTTTATTTTCCTTGTTACCCAAGGATTGTACCCCTATGTCATGCATTTTATTTAACTCTCACATGAAAATTCTAATATTTTTCCCAATAATGATATTTGGGGAAAAAAAAATTGATCCTAAGTCATCCACCATTTTCTTAACCAAACCATTGAAAATATGATTAATACACCTACATGAACATATAACTTATGAGAAATATGAAATTTATGTCATTGTATAAGGGTATTACACTAACTGTACAAGGGAAATGTGTTAAGTGTACAAGGACGTACAAGGCTCCTAATAGGTTTTGTACAATTTTTAAACAACTTGAATTTGACATTAAGACGATTATTGATAGTTTTTTTTTCTTTTTTTTTACCAAACTATGTCATTAAGACATTCCCTACAAAAATTAACACATAGGAAATAAAATTAAAATCAATCATGTTTGAATTGTTCATTACAAGTAAACTAAATGAAATATATATTTTTTTACTATTTTGTCTTTATAAACATAATTTCATTGTTATCAATAGAAATTAAAAAAATCATATTTAAATGAAATTAAAAATATAAAAAAATTATTTTTATAACATTTTTATTTTTTTAAACCATTAATTTAAATTATGAAATCAGTTTAAAATTAAAAATATTTGTTGTAATTATAGTTTTGAATATTTCATGATTTTTATCTTATTACTTTGAAAAAATTGTTTTGATAAGAAAATATTTATTTTAATGATTTTAAATATTTAAATCTTTATTAAAAAGTATTTAGGATTAGTATGGAGAGCAATTAGGTAATTTTGGAATGGAGAAATTTTGAATATTTTAAAGACTTTAATTCGGTCAATTACCCTATTTACACTTTGGGAAGGTTGGTAAATTAGTATTAAAAATATTTTCTTCTTGATTAATATTATATATATATATATATATATATATATATATATATATATATATATATATATATGTGTGTGTGTGTGTGTGTGTGTGTGTGTGTGTGTGTGTGTATGCATGTGAGTGTTTACATTATTTTCGAAATAATAAAAATCATGTGTCTAATTTGCAAGTTATAAAAAAAATTAATAATATTTTATGAAGTATTTAAAAAGTATTTATTATATGTTCTATAAATTTGAAAAACTATAATATTTGATGATACCTAATTTACACGTTAGAACAAACAAATAATACTAATATTTTATGAGGTGTTTAAAAATTATTTAATATATATGAGAAATAATATAAGTTTGAAATAAAGAATCATATTTAAAATTATAATCATATTTATCAAATTTTTTACTAAGATTATCTTTAATTCTTTTAATATATTTATACTCATTTATTTAAAAAATGAAAAACTAATTTTTTTTTTTTAAACATTTTCTATCAAGTAAAAAATTAGATAAGTTTGAAAGTCAATAAAAAAATTAAATACAACTTTCAATAATTTTTAGATAAAATTTTATATAATATATTTTATTTGAAATTTAATTTCTAAAGTTTAACTAAAAAATTGTATTGACAATTTTCTTGTTGTGAGTCAAAATACTTTGTATTAGTTTATCTAGATAAGAAAAATTATTAATTTAATATTAGAACTTCATATCTTAGTTATTTTTTTTAATAAATTCATCTTTTTAAAAATTTTAAAAATAAAAATATTAAAAATTAAAAAGCTAAAAGGATATATATAATAAAGTGAAGTGATAGTCAATTTTTAAAATTTTTAAAATATGATTAATGTAAAAAATATAAAAAATAATTAAAAATAAGAGAAAAATATAAATGAAAGGGTAATATAAATTTAAAATAAAAAATGAAAATTAAACTAAAAGATAAAAAATATTTTGATGAAAAATCCCAAAAATTTTATTATTGTTTATAATAAGAGCAAAAAAAAGTCAATATCTTTAAAAATGAAAAACAAAAAAACATTATTGATTTTTATTTGACATAAAATAGAAATATAGATTGGAAGAAAAAGAAAAAAAAAAGTTAGAAATGAGTAATACTTAATAAAGAATAGAAAATGGAAAAAAAAATTGAAATTTACACTCACGTGTGCCTATATAAGGGTTAAGGGTATTTTAGGGATTAATGAAAGACAATATCATTCATCTTAATTTTCATAATTTGTTTAGGTCTTGGGTTTAAATATGCATGATATATAGACCAAATGTTAATTTTTGGATCCAACTCAACCCAGAACACAATTCTCCTATAATATACTTTGCCTTCAATGATAACCCATAAAGTTACCTTGTGATATACGGAATAGTACGTGTCCTTTGAAAAATTCTAACTTAGTAATCGAATGACACCTTAAATAATTAAGTGTGATGTTAATTTTCATATATGGAATTATCTAATTCATACCAAACGTATCAAAATAGGAAAGGATTGCTTTATGTGAGTTGATAATGACTCCTTCCTTATCTCCTTCCCCTTCCCTTTCCCTTTGCCTAAGCATTGCTTGTTTTATTTTGTACATTCATGGCATACTTTATTGGGAATATTATTGCTTTATTATGTTTCATCTTTATTTTTTTTTTCTTTTTTTATTTTTTTATTTTTTTTTTATGCCTTGCTATTTATAAACCCTGATAGATTGGTGTCTTGTACACTCTAATACCCAAGCAAAGTGTAACAGCCCAAAAAAAGGGTTCAAGTTCCACATCTCTCATTTAGTAACCAATTTTATTTTCCTTCATTTTTACCTTTTTTTTTTCCCTCAAAAGTCACCTCAAACTTTTAGTAGGACGATATATATTATAAACCTAAATTCTAAAATTTAATTTTTTAGAAAATTGGTTATTCAATATGATATTAAAGTATTGTTTGATAAGAAATCATATGGTGTAAACCCAAATCCTATATTTTTAAACAAAAGAAAAAAACTATCATATAAGGTTGGTCGATGCGCCGGGGAAAAGTGTGAGACATATAGCATTTGGGAAATATTATGATTTTGATGGGTTAAAGGAACGAAAATTTCGATGCCCAAGCCCAAACTTGTATTTGATTATTATTTACTTATTATTATTTTATTGCTACAAATAGCCAAAAGACAATATAAACACAGAGATAATGAAGACTCAACGTTTATTATTTTAATTATATAGACTAATTTAAATATTATCATTTTTGTTTAGTTATTAAAATATTCAAAACTTGAGTTTAGAGTCATCATTTATATTAAATTAATAATTAATAATATATTTTATGGGTTTTAGAATACTTTCGCATTAAGACCTATATCCTATGTTTTATATTATAATTTAAATATTTTAAATTTATGAAAACGACTTTGTTATACAGTCGTCGAACTGTGAAATATCCTTATTACGCCATTAACTTAGACCAAGTTCAAAATTTCTAATTTGACCTAGAGTTGGGTGTAACATCGATGAAATATATTTATAAATCAATTTCTAATTTGATCTTAAGGTGGGTTTAACGCGGATTAAACATATTTATAAATGAATTTCTAATTTAACCTTATGCTGGGTTTAACATTGATTAAACATATTTATAAACGAATTTCTAATTTGACCTCGAGTTGGGTTTAACGTTGATTAAACATATTTATAAATGAATTTGATATGGATTAGTCTTCTAATCTTCCCAACCAACCCAATTAAAAACCTATATATATTAGCTACCCATTGAGGAAAGAAAATATCCCTTTTTAAGGATATGCATGGATGTCTTAAATGAGTTCAAGTCATAGATAGTAGTAGGTACTGATTACGATAGTGGTTGGACATAGATGACATTCTCTGTTGGATTGATCTTTTGAAAAAAATAGATAGGTGGGTGACTAGATTACAGCTCAAGATCTTCAAACTAAAACATGGAAATTAAGAGACAATTATGAGAAAAGAAAAAAGAAAAAAGAAAAAAAGAAAAAAAGGGTATTATCTTATATAATTATAATGTCAAGAATAAATCTAA
>JBAPGN010001313.1:0-24990 GCA_037355405.1 Vitis amurensis | reverse complement strand
GTAGTAATTAGGTCAGATTAAGATGAGATACCGACATCCAAGATAATCTACCAAGCATTAAGACATATTTAGTCTAATCATTTCATTTCTCTCCCACACTGGAATTGTTACTATAATAACATATCCATTAAAAACATTCAAAGATTATTAAGAACACGTTAATTTGTCAAGTCAATTGCATATAATAAATAAACAAAACAAAAAATTTTCACATTGTAGAATAAATAAAATATTTAAAAGATAAAAAGAATTTGATAAAAAGATAAAAATAGAATGTTTGATAGTGATTTATTTCACAAAATAAAAATCTATGGCAGAGGTTGGAAGCAATAGATCTTTTATCCTGATTAATTTGAAAAGTTTATAAACTGAACTGAAATCTACTAGAATGCTTCCATAGATCTACATGTGAATTGCACCACAACAAACTAAATCAATACTGCAACAAAATAAAAAATTCAAGTTCACAAATGAATGGAATACAGAGAAATAAATGTATACAACTGATTACATGGCAACTACTTCACCTTTTCTTGTAAGAATTTCTCCAGTTCAGGCTTTGTTAGAACCATTCTCGACTCATGAGAAGGCCGCACAAAAAGTTTGCAGAAAGAGGATAAAATTATTATTCAGATAAAATTGCAATAGAAATATACCCCAAATTCACAGTAGAAGAATAACAATATATGTTCAAATAAATTTCTTTATACATTTAACTACAAGCCAATTTCCAAGTAGTTGGGAGGTTTTTCTAAGCTGATCTTTCGCATAACGTATATGCAAGGGATTTACCAAGAACATCATACGCAAAAAAATCCACAAAAAAAAAAAAAAAAAAAAAATCTCCAAATTTTTTTTAGTTTGAAGCGTTTCTTTATTTGCAGATGCTGTAAATATAAAATCTTCATACAAACCACTGTGACAAAGAAGATAGTTGCATGGTTACTGTTGGACCTAAGACCAAGGCTAAATAACAAAATATTAATCTAGAAAAGTATAGTTTCAATGTTAAAACAAACAAGGTACCATAAATTTCAGACTGATAGTGAAATGCGGCTTGAACAATGTATGCCAAGAACAGCTTCAATCATGGCCCACACCCAGATTGACAGGCAAATAACCATATTATATTCAAAGAAATGGAAATAAACAGAGACCGCTCTGAAACAGTAGCCTTGAACAATCATTAGCCAGACCGCTTACCAAAAAACTTGGAGTTGCGGAATATGCGCTTACCAATGATGCCCAACCACAGGACAATTTCATATTTATCAACATCCTAGTCTGACTTGAACTTGCACAACGATAAATGAATCACTAAGCATTAGTGTGCGAGTCCATAAGAAAGAAAATGGTAAGTGGACTCATATATTAGTATACATTTCTTTTACAAAGCATGATTTTATTTCAATATATTCTTACTGAGATAAATGCAATCAACTCCCATCACGATGATAAAATAAGGACAAAAAATAAAATAAATAAATAAAACTTTAAAAATTGGTACTGTTCGTTACCGAAAAAACTCCCCTGATCAGAATGATCATAAAGAAATGTTATTAATGTGGTGAGGACTATTCAAGATTTAGCCTCTTTGGATTGTAGAGTCTCTATTTGGCCCCTTACCTATTTAGGTCTCCTTTTAGGGGGAAATCTGATTACTACTCAAAAACTATATAATTTGGATAATAAAATATTGTAGATTTTACATATTGGATAATAAAATATTGTAGATTTACATATTTTGGATTAGTAATCTTATCCTTTATTACTCAATGGCATATTCTAACTCCTGCAATTTTTACTAAACCAATTCTTTTGAGCCTTATGAAATTATTAAGGTTAAATTGAGTGAAATTGCGAGGGGTATATGGAGTAGCATCTTTTGAAAAGGGAAATATGGCTGTTGATAAAAAGGAGCCATGTGCAAGGAGAGAATTGTTGGTTTGGATTTGCCTGATGAAACATGCACATGTTATGTTGAGCTTTGTATGCATTTTTCGCATGCAAGGAAAGCTAAGTTGAATAGCCATGAAAACTGGACCAGCGAGGTGCATTTCATAAAGAGTTTTTGTGGCTCCAATTTTTGCATGCTATATTGAAGTCGCATAAACAATGCCAAACAACACAATAAAAGACATTCTTAAGTGGGTTTTAGGAAGGCATTTTTCGCATGGGGAGGACAGTAATCTCCATTGGGCCCTTATATAAACTGTGTTTTATGAATTTTTGCATGGCAGAAGGTCGACGCTCCGCCTGCCACATGCGAACATGACAAGAATGTGTTATTTTGAGCTTTTTGAGCCAATATCAATTTCGCCATACCTATGCAGAACTTGAAGTCTTATGCAAGATTTGATCTAAAAACTCAATTGCCATTGATTTAAAGGAAGGTTCAGATTGATCTTTAGGATGATGCCAATGTGTCACATTTCACTGTAGACATATAAATGAGGATTGAGAATTCCAAGGACTTTGAAACTTTTGATATTTGCGAGGCTCTTTTCTTATACTTGTAATTCTCTAGCTTTCTTATATTAAAATTTTCAATTTTTTTCACTTTCAGCCAAACATGTCTGTTGGAGTTGATCTCACAACTATGCAGGGCTAAATTTCATTTTCTTGAAGGAAGAAGAATCTAGAGAAAGATCTACTGCTGTATTAGGCAAAACTGGAACTTGATTTGATAAGTAATTGATTCATTTTGATTGATTCATAAGATTAAGAAATTTTCTTCATAATTATTCTTGAATGAACAAGTGATGGTGCCAAATTAGATGATTCACTAAACTTTTTATAAGTAGATTAAGTGAAATTGAATAGTTGACATTGTTAAAATGAATTGAATGTATGGATTGAATCTGATCTTTGTATATTAAATCACTTAATTTGAGAGAAAAAACGATTTTTAGACTTAAAAAATATCTAAAAATCAATTTAGCAAGAGAATTATATTTTCCAACTAACTTGATGAATATTGAGGATCCCTAATACCCACTCACCAGAGATATGTTCTCCATAAAATTCTAACTCCAAGAGTTTATCCTCGTATTTAATTTTGGTAAATTTTTGGTTTTTCTTAAGCACAAATTTTCTTCCTGATATGAACACACCACCCCTTTCCATTTCATCAGAATTTGCAATCATTTTCAAATTAATATATACCCATCTCTTATCTTTCATCATGCCTGATTACGAAATTCAGTCCTCAGTGGATGATACCTAAAAATCACTAATTGCTGTAAAAACCTTTTGTTTGAAAACTTTTATCAGGCAAGAGTTATCACATAAACATAGCTTGAATTAGGTTATAAATTTGGTTTTAACGATAACCAAATTTTGCTATTAAAATCCCGGCCACTTCTTGTTTGGGATTAGTGTTAGATAGGATCTCTTGTATCGAATGGTTAGAAAAACATTTGTCACTAGATGGTGGAATAAGCCTTGTGCAGTCTTATTTAATTCTATTCCCATTTATTTCCTTTCATATGTTTTAATGTCCCAACTAAATGGCTCTACGAGATTGAGAAATATAAGAGACTTCCTTTACTTAAGGTTTGGAAAAAGGAAAAACAACCACTAGTTCGGTGGATCTTGTGTGTAAAAACTGAAAAAGGATGGAGGATAGTGTAGGAGAATCTACTCGAGGAATAAACTTTCTTAGAAAGTGGTTGTTGAGGTTCCTAGATGAAAGGCAATGTTTTTGGCATAGCGTCATCCTAAGTATTAATATAGGACTCCAATGGTAGGATGTCAATAAACAGTTGTTAGGTGGTCGCATTGTTGCCATTGTTAAAGCCATTCTCAATTATCAATGCATTTCTCGAATGTCACCCAATACTTACGATGACAACAAAAAATTGCCTATGGGAGGATACTTTGGGCGAGAGTCCTTCTAATTCATCTCCAAATTCTGTTCGAGTCATTCAAAGACAAGGAATATGCCTAAATTTCTTGCTTATAGATCAGCCTCTACCCAGTCCATCTTGGAAATTTCAACTTTTTGTCCAAAATCCTCTAATTCAGAGATTCAAAAAACAAGCTTAGAACTCCTCTCTTCCATGGTTTATGTAGTACTTATCACCTGTACCCTTTACAGATTAAAGGGTTCATCATATGACATCTTCTAACTTTCTAGTTTTCAACTCATTTAACCAAACTCTTTAAGTTTCACCCCCAACCCCCCACCCCTTTTCTTCACCTGTTTTGCTCAGTTAAGTAGTGGAACTCAAAAGCTCCCACCTAAAGACTTTTGCTTGAGATTGTGGCTAATAGAAAGGTTAATTACCAATGACTGCTTCAAAAAAAAAAAAAAAAAAAAAAAAAAAAAACCAAAAATTTGAGAAGACCTACAAAGCTCTTACGCTGGAACAAATCTGTTATGGTCTTAGAGAGTAGTGAATCAATAAATCATCTCTTTCCTCATTGTCCCACCACACTAGCACTTTGGCAAAGATTGTTTAACTTAATCAATCTTGATTGGGTTCCTTCTAAAGGCATAGCAGAGATGATGGGTATCTCCTTCAAGGGCTTTGGAAGCCTTCCAAAAGGGAAGATTCTAGGCAAGGCCATATTATCTTGATATGGTTATATAAGATGGCGAGAATGCAAGATTTCTTTGAGGACAATGTAGATTTTGTGCATACCATTTAATAAGCCTGATTTACTTTTTCTTTTCCCTTGAGCATCAGTCATTGGACCTTTACAAATATTCCTTTGTTTCTTTTAATGTTGAATTGGAAAAGTGTCTACTTCTCGAATAGGTCCCTCTCTCTTAGTTCCCCATTCAACTAAGTTGTAGACTAATTAGCCAAACAAGGAACCAAATGTTTAGCCTCCTTCATTAGAGACTTTCTTCCCTCTTAAGTGTGCTATATTTCTATTCTTTGTAGTTCTTACCCCTTGTGAGGCTTGACATTTGGTTACTTAATAACCTTTTTTTGTACATCCCTGAAGGATTGCTTGTCCTTGTTATAATTATCTTTTTAAGATAAATGAAGATGGTTGTTTCTATTCAAAAAATATGTATTTCTATCACATCACCCCATACAAATTCATTAATTGAGAGGAGGATTTCAATTGTTCAAAAAAACTAATTTATAGGTTTCAAATATATCTTGTTATCCAATTGGCTATTTTCTTTACAATGGAAACTAAGATTAACTACAAGCAAATATAAAAGTTAGTGGTGACACAATCCAAAGTTTTGATTTTGGAAAGATATTACTACTAATAGTATTAATTGCTTCTTCTTCTTGGCTTTCATGGAAAATTGAAATTTGACTTTGAGGTTCAAAAACTGTTGAACATGTAATCGAGTCGCGCGTGTGTGCTCGCTTAGTAACATGCTTTGGATTAGTATTTTTTTTTTCCGTTTTTATATTGTGCGCAAAAAACAGTCATTAATTGTTAGATATTATAAAATTTAATATATAAAAATTTAACAGATATCAACCATTCTTAAGATAAAAAGTAAGAATTAAGCTAAAAATGTGCCTCACTGTATTGCCAAACCAATGGAATATGTATTTGTAAAATAGAATTTATACTATTCATGCAAAATATTTTTATTGACTTTGATACCTTATTAGTTAAGTTAGAGTTTTGATAATTTTTTTAGTGTTTAAATTTAAAAGGGATAACATCAACACATTAGCCCCAAAGGAGTATTTTACTACCAAAATTAAAAACGTGGGAGTAACCATACATTTCAAAATGTGGAGGACCCTACTAGTTTTACCTATACTTCAAGAGAGGTTACCATAATTTGTGACCAACAACAACAACAGATATGAACACAGACCCATTAGTTAAACATATATTATAACTAAAAAGTTACTCAAAACAACATTACAGAATCCTTTCAAAGCAAAGCAACATATAGTGCAGAAAAAGAATGGCTACCAGTATTGCTTAGAGGCCAACCCTCTACACTGAATCCTGCACATGATTTTATCGGGTAGATAGTAATAGACTTAAGACGAAAAGCTGTACATTGAGACGTCTTCTTTCGCTGGCGCCTTACAAATTTAGTAATAGTGAAAAAAAGTGTTACAGACAATGCCTCAAAAGACTATAACTATGTAATTTCTTGTCATTCTTATAGTTTACAAAATTGAGAATTATTCTACAAACTTTATTTCTTTTCCCTTCCACATTTTTTTTTGACAAGGGAACATGTACAGAGTAAAGAACTTGCAAGGAGAGGGCCACCCAAAACAATTTAAAGCAGAAAGCCATAAGAACAATGCTGTACAAAAAAAAATAAAAAAAATCGTCAAGCCTCTAATAAAGGAAAATGCCCCAATTATTATACTCTAAATCTCATTTCTTAAGTCAATAATTATACCAGTGACAATCCCAGAAAGGAAAAATGTGAAAAGAAAATACGATAATGTTATAAACAAGGTGCAATTGAAGTAAAATAAAAAAGCTAAAGACAAGCATGCCATAACTGCGAAGAGAAAAACAGCCTCAGTCAAAATTTTATTCTTGGACCAAGTAAAAGGCACCTGAAACCATTTAAACCGCAATGATGAGAAATTAGACAAGAAGTGACCATAAATTAAATATATGGCACCCTACAGGGTAAGGAATCAAGCAATTAAAAATAGAAGGGATCCTATCTTAGAGTGTTCAGAAAACTAAGTTCATACTATTTTATTATGCATACAAGTGCACATATATTTAATGTCATTTATTCATCAGTGTTTAAATTTTCTTTTTATCTGTTATTGTTTGTTTTCCTTACATCATAAACTATCAAGTATAAACGTAGTAAGCAGTCCCAATGAAAATCTAAAACAGTAATGTATATGTTCCATGCACAGTGATACATGCATAAAAATATTAATGAATCAACAAGAAGTAAGATGGCAAAGCCTTCAAACTTGCAAAAGAGGATAAGCAATAGGTGGATACCTGATCAGCTCATGCATCAGGTATTCTAAGCATTTTAGGACACATTCTAATGTTGGATGCCAACGCATAGTCGAGTTACCATCGTGTCCTGGAAGCTATTGCACAAGTCTTTCAGGAATTTTTCACAAGTAATACTTGTTGTGGTAGGAAGGAAATAAATGTTGGTCAGGGAAGAAAGAAAAGAGGAATCTATAATGTAAAACAAGGAGCATACGATTAATTTATAATAACAAGCGGTAAAAAACAGCGGTCCCCCCAAAAACGAAAAGAACATTACTATGGAGGAGTATAGTACGAGCTGCTCAACAGATGTCGATCTTGTTTCAACTACCCCATTTTGTGAGGAATATGACCACAAAAGAAGACACATAAGAATCCCATTATGAGACATAAATAAAAAAATAAATGGAAGCTGAAAAATAATTCCATGCATTATCACGCGTAACACACGAATAGAAAAATCGAACTGGTTTGGATTTCAGCATAAATTTCTGGAAAAATAAGAATAACTCAGTTCGATTTTTCAATTAAAAATAACAAGCTACATCAGAGAAATAGTCATCAATGAAATGACAAAATACTGAAATTCCTAAATAGGCGCAGGTCCAAACAAGGACCCCAAACATCAATGTGGACAAGCTCAAAGGAGACTTTGCTCCCGAATTATTCAAACGCTTGCGGAACGGAGACACGAGTATGTTTCCCAAGCTACATGACTCACACAAAGCGGACGACAAAGTGAAAAACGAGGCGACCATCTTCTGCGAACTTGGAAGAAAAGAGACTAGGTGCCCAAACGACTGTGAATTGAGAGAGAGCATCGGTGAAAATGCAAAACTAGTAGGAGATGAATCCGAGATGAGGTGATAGAACCTGAGACCACGTTCCTATTGCCAATTCGTCTTCCCCTATCCGGTCCTGCCAAGGTCACAAAATTTATCGAAAAGGTAATAGAAGCAATTAAGAGTACGAGTGATTTGCCTGATGGAAATAAGATTAAAAGACTATTCAGAGTATAAAGACAGAAGTGAGAGTAAGAAGGCAGAGAAGCCAAACAATACCTTTAAGCACATTTGAGAACCATTAGCAATAACAGTAGGTAAATCAGAGAGGTAGTAGTAATAGAGGAAGAAAAGATCCTTATTATCAGATAGTGATAGAACTCCAGAATCTAAAAATCCAGGTCTAAAAAATGTGTGGGTAAGCAAGAAAGCAATTACCAGCTGCGCAACAGACGGCAACAAAGCCTGAATGCTAAATGCGGAGGAGCTCGGAGGCTAGGCAAACTGAGAGATCAGAGGACTGGGCATCATGGCAGTGCGAGGAGCCGTCCATGTAACTGATAGCAACGATCCGAGTTGGGCCAAGTTTATGCAATAGTGCAATAAGGACGTTGGGCCTCTACCTCGGTTACCACTCGTCCTCCTCGAGAGGTAGTGTGAGAAACTAACACAGAAGAATCTGAAATGCTATCAGATGCAAAGTCGATTGGAACGAGATACGAAGGAGCGAGCAAACACATCATCCAAGCGACGGAACTTGATGAACTTTACCAAGAATTTGATCGCACAGCTCAAGATCCGAACGAGCAATAAGAGTAAAACCATGAAGAACTTATCAAGCATTGTTGTTGAGCCCCAACATCAGAGTAAGAGCATCACAGTTAAGAACTACCTCCTTAAAGAGGCAATCTGGCCGATATAAGTAGATAGATCCAAGGTCCTGTTGGCTGATATGGACAATAGGCAGAAGCCCACCTTATAAAACTAGGATATCATTCGTGATTAATCCTTGCCTGAGTCCAAAATTTAAAACAGAGTTTGTAGGACCTGAAGATGAAGAAGGATCTGAGATTAACGGAATTGCCATAATACACACATAACTGGGCATCTATCTGTCTCCACTGACGCGCTCAACCTCAGGGATTATCTGCCTCCCTGTGAACCAAGTGATCCTCATATTCCTTGTCCCATAAACCCAAAGTTCAATAGAGGCCAGACCAAAAGAAAAAATTAATTTTCGACTGTAAACCCAATTCTCAGAAGTAATCATAGAGAGTTATCCAGATATACAGAGGAAAAAATGAAAGTTTTAGTAGCATATCCCACTTATTGGAGAATGAAGTATATTGCGATACGAAGAAGAGCCCTAAACGCTCAGATGCGGCTAAAGAAGGAAAAACCGAAGAAATCGCCGTGTGAGAGACCAAATGGTAAAAAATAAAAACAACCGTGGCCACCCACCGGAAACGTAGAAGAACACTTCCAAGGCACGTACAGATTGGGTTGAGAAAAAATAGCCGGAGGACGTTTGGAAAAAAACGTTCGAAGGGCCGGCGAGCAAAAGAACCCCAAAAGAGCACATGCAGGCTCGCGATGGCAGAAACAGTATGAAGGGCTAGTCGGCCCCTCAGCCGAGCAGGAGAGAACGCGTCGCCGGAAAGTGCTCCCAACATCCCTCACCGCCTGCGCGTGAGATGCAGTCGCCAGCCAGAAAAACGCGCGTGGCCGCGCGCGAATGGTGTTTTCTGCTCCGTGCTCTGGGAAAAAAATTGAAAATCTCCTCCAGGCGCTCCTTGCGGTGGAGAAAAAAGACTGTTGCCGAAAAGTTCGCCAGAAAAGTCGTCGCGGTAATGTTTCTTGACGATTGATTCGACCGACTGAAAGCGTTTTCTGACGACGATTCGACTGACCGGAAAGGCTTGGGTCTGGGAAGTGACCGAATAAACACCGTCATAGGAAGTTCCGAAGTGAACACGGAAACTGGAAGAATTAGGTTTTCTCCATGGCTCCAATACCATGTTAAGAGAGAGAGAGAGAAGAAAACCTTGATTCTCATTCATTGTGTCTACTTACAATTAAGAAAATATATATATACAAGGCTAGGAGTCCTAACTACCATACATGTGACTATATTAAAAAGGAAAGATTGTACACTATAAATTCATTATATTCAACAATAATTATAAATATCATATGATTTAAAATTTTTAAATAACTAAGGTATTGTTTGAATACATTTCTTGTTTTCTATTTTTCAAAATAGAAAATGATAGCAACTCATATATAATACCTTATTCTTTTTAAATAGTTTTTAGAAGTCATTATTAAGATAAGTCTCAAACAGTTTTTTTTTTACATTTTATATGAGAGTTGCTATCATTTTTTTAATTTTTTTTTTTTTTTTAAAAAAAAAAGTTGAGCATGAATCCAAATAAGCACTAAACTAACTAAACCAATTAAAATAAAATTTTTATAATTAAGACAATTACAAAATTATAACAAGTCTTAATTGAAAGTGTAGTTTATCTTCTCTCTTATAAACATATTACAAATACAAAATTAAATAAAGAAATTAGTAAGACTTAAAAAAATTTAAAAATTAAACTTACAAAAACCAAAAATATTTTAAAATAATATTTATAGATTTAAAATTTTTAAATAGATAAAATAGGTTATAATCCATGTGAATGATTTTAATGGGTTAGAATCATGTCAATGGTTATCTATGTCAATTTGTTTATAATGCAATCCAACCCATTTATTAAAGGGATTACATGGGTCATATTATCGTGTTATCTATGTGGATTAATGGGTTGTTCTCAAGTCATGTAAATTTTTAGTATATTTTACCCCAACATGATACAAATCCAACATGACTCATTGCCGCCCCCTAATTCCAAATGAAAGTTTCTCTCATTGAGTTAGTAACAGGAAATGACTGATTCTCAAACCTTTTGAAGGGGCAATATACAAATTTTGAAGACATCAAAATTTAAGTTCTTAAATATTTTAGGTTTCTTTTGGGAATATTTTTGAAAACTCTTCTTAAAAAAGGTTCTCAATTATTTTCAAGAACAAAATTTTGTTTGAAACCTCTAATATGAAAAACAATTTTCTCAACTTATTTTCCATGAAGGTACTACGCACTTACATACAATGGAAAAGTTTTTAAAGTATTATCCGTATTTTTATTTGTTACTTTTAACACTGTACAAAAAATAACAGAAAGCAATTAAATTTTTTTCTAAAAAATAACTTATTTTCAGAATAAATTATCAAAAAACTGTTTTCTATTAGAAGTTTTCCAAATGTGTTTTCCAAGTTAGAAAACTGTTTTTAAACCTATAAAAAAAAATTAGAAAATGGTGTTTTGTTTTAAAGAAAAGAAAACTGTTTTTAAGAACAAATAATGTTTTCAAGAACAGTTTTCAAATGAGATTTTTATTTTTGTCATGCCCCCACATAGGTTCATCCCCGCAGACAATAATTGCAAAAGTTTGAATGAAGTCATGGTGCAGCCAGAAAGTGTTAACAGTCTTTATCACGTCACTATTGCAGTGGTGATATAACATTCTTTACAACAAGTGATACTCAAAGTGAGAATTGAATTATGTTCATTTCTCCTTATTGCTATTATTAATCTACCACAGGAAGTTGCAATAAAACCTATAGTGACATTGCATTGTGAAATAGTACATGACAATCATTATCTAAAAGAAAGCTATTAAAAAAAAATATACCATTCTTTACAACAAGTGATACTCACAATACTTAAAAGTTGCAAACTATCCTAAATAATATAAGAATTCTCACCCTATTTTAGGAACTTTGGTGTTGTATGCAAATGCAGTGTCCTAACTAGCCATACAAAGTATAAAAAGAACAGCTATAAACCATGTGAACTTCTGGTAAACTTTATTAAAGAGGCTTTTTGAGTGGCAACATAAAAAGTGGCTGCTTTTGAAGTATTGACCATGGGAAACAAGAGACATTTCTTTAGTACAGGAAAGATAATACACTAATAAAAAGGATAATTCATTTGCAGTAAGAAACAATATGAAAATAACCTTCACTTGAATAGGGTATGGACCTTGGTAGATGTACTTGCCCAGATTGATATGGCACTGATACAAAGGAACTCACTATGAAATCAATGAATTTCTGCACATGAAAATGAGAAGAAGAAAAGGAGATGAGATTACATAAAGAACTATGGCTTTGAATTGATACCAAACAGCTATGGAATGAGAAAGAGACAACAAATTCTTTTCCCCCTTTCAAGAATCCATCCCCATGCAACTAAAATAGATGGGCATTGTATTAAAACTTCAAATGACTGAAACTGCTTTATGAATTGTAATCAAGTCTGTAACTCCTTCAGAATATGCTGTAATAGCTCATACTTAAAAAAGAAGAAAGGAAAATATAAATCCAAGAGAATACAATGATTGTAGCACATACCTTGGCATCTTCAAATGTTGACATGTAACCAAAGGATACTCTTACAGCTCCAGTTGGTTTCCCATGTATTATGTCGTTATCGTCCCAGCAAACATGGCCAGCCTAAACTCAAAAGAGGCACAGTTGTTAAGGATCTAGGAATACTTACTCACAGAAAAGCAAACAAATGAATACATTGCATTCACATATAATAACTGAAAGAAATCAGCAAAGAATGCACCATACCTCAATATTGGAAAGCAGATCTGAGTGAGACAAGCCCAGATATTTTGCGCAAGCACCAGGATTGCAAAAGCATCCTGTCTAAAAGAACAGCAGAAAAAAAATGTATGATGTAAAGGCTCTATTAGATCATGAAGTACATTCACCAATTTAATTCTTATCCCTCAGATTACAACTAATTTGCCTTTAAGTACATAACTAAGGAATGCATGCAAAACACTGTGAACAAAAATACAATAGTTGTAAATATTTGAAAAAACTCAAGCAGTTTTCCATGCTTACGAGGGAGAATCTATCCAGCCAGGTGGGCTGAAGATTTAACCATCGACACAAATAAATATATTTTCTTGCTATTTCTAGTTAATTATTTATGCTGTGAATGCTAACAAAAAGACAAAACAGGTTTTTGGTGTGTTTGATGGTACAAATTTCAAGCCACTGGATGCAGCTTGCTATCTTAATCATCAAAACTCCTGTTTCTTAATAAGGTTTAGTATGATTTCTTTTAGAGTAGCACTTCTTCAGATGAATTCAATTCAATCCTCAAACACTTCATTTTTGTTGGAGAAAATCCTCCTATTAAAGAATTGGGAAAATGAAAGAAAATTAAGAAAAAACTAGAAAAATTAATAATTTTATTAACTTGAGCAGACACCTAACAATTTGCTTAACAGAGAATTGAAAAACAATAACTACTCTTTAGCTTGTAACATTGAAGATTCACTCTGGATTTCAAAGGTTCCTTCAGAAAATTTCCTTCATTATAAAGCATGTAATAAAAGATTAGGAAAAACTCCTATCTTCCATTGTGCTGATAAGGAGAGTAGTCTCCTCATTGTTTTCAGAAGCTCCCTTTTCTTCCAGATGAATGAGACCTATTATTTAGCGCATATACAATTAACCTATGCTGAGCCCATTTGGGCCATATTGAATATCCCCAACTGAATTCCCTATCACAGCTTCACAGAACCAGCTCAAGTTAAAAAGGTGCCTCATGATGTTCCAGTGGACCACTCATAGCTTTACAGAACCACTCTCTATTCACATAGTGCGATAGTTAGGACTAAGTGCTTCGTACAATCTTTTCACCTATACCAAGTCATTGGTATTGACCTTCTTGTTAGCCATTAGCCACACAAAGGCTTTGATCTTAGATGGGACTTTAAATTTCCAAATGAATTTTGCTAGGAGGAAAATGAACAGGATCTGATAGGTTAGACAGGTTTAAAAAGAAAGATTTTATTGAAAATAGGTCAAAAGAAGATAATTACCAATTTCTCTTATCAAGGATGGAGGATGACAAGTACATGTGAGAGAGGGAGGACATGAGCCTTTCAAAGTCCTCTATTTCCAAATTAGTGATGTTATGACGAAAGGTAAGGTAAGGTTCGAAGAAAAAGGAACACAAATACTAATGTTGAATATAATGTATTTATAGTATGTTATCTTTCCTTGTTAATATAGGTCACATGTATGGTAGTTAGGACTCCTAGCCTTGTATATATATATATATCTCTCAATTGTAAGTAGAAATTACATGAATGAGAATTAAGGTTTTTCTTCTTTCTCTCTCTCTCAACATGGTATCAGAGCCAAGGAAGAAAACCTAATTCTTTCTTGTTTCCCGTGTCATCAACTCCGGGAAACCTTCTTTCCTGTTTCCCGTGTCATCAACTCCGGGAAACCTTCCGGTGACCGTGTTTCATTCCGATCACCTTCCCCATCTCCCAATACTTTCTGGTCAGTCGGATCGTCGTTAGAAAACACTCACCGCTGGCGAACTTTTCTGGCGACGTCTTTTTCCGACACCGACCACACCAAGAGGAGCGCCTGGAGGAGATCTCCAACTTTTCCAAAAGCATCGGAGCCAGAAAACCGTCCACGCGCCGGCCACGCGCACTTTTACCCCCGGCAACTGAATCTCACGCGCCAGCGCGTGAGGGCGCGTGAGGCCTTTTCCGGCGACGCGCCTCCTCCTCCAGCCTCGCCTGACGCCGACCAGCATCCCTACCTCCCTGGTTCTCCCATCCGAGCCCTGCGCGTACCTCTTTTGGGGATTTTTGTCTCCGTTAGCCCTCCAAACAGTCTTTCCGGCGAAGTTTCGGCCACTTTTTCTCCACCCCAATCCCTGCACGTGCCTTGGGAAGTGGTCTTCTACCTTTCTGGTGGTACCACGCCGCGATCTGAGGCCGTCTCCCTTTTTTCGGTGGTGCCACGCCGCAATCTGAAGCCGTATTAGGGCTCTCTTCGATCCAAACATAAGATAAGTGGATATGGCTACTAAAGCTTCCATTTTTTCCTCTGTCATATCTGGATCTCCTATGATTACTTCGGAGAAATTGGTTGGCAGTGAAAATTATCTTTCATGGTCTGCCTCTGTTGAACTTTGGTTTATGGGTCAAGGATATGAGGATCACTTGGTTACCCAAGAGGCAGATATCCCTGAGGTTGACCGCGTACAGTGGAGGAAGATAGATGCACAGTTATGTAGTGTATTATGGCAATCGGTTGATCCCAGGATTCTTCTTTATCTTCAGGCCTATAAAACTTGTTTTAAATTTTGGACTCAGGCCAAAGGATTATATACGAATGATATCCAGCGTCTTTATAAGGTGGCTTCTGCTATTGTCCATATCAGCCAACAGGACTTGGATCTATCTACTTATATTGGTCAGATTGCCTCTCTTAAGGAGGAGTTCTTGACTGTGATGCCTCTTACTCTTGATGTTGGGGCTCAACAAACACAGCTTGACAAGTTCTTCATAGTCCTTACTCTTATTGGCCTCCGTCCGGATCTTGAGCCTATTCGTGATCAGATTCTTGGTAGTTCATCAGTTCCGTCCTTGGATGATGTGTTTGCTCGCCTCCTCCGTATCTCGTCGACTCAGACTTTGCCATCTGATAGCACTTCAGATTCTTCTGTGTTAAGTTTCTCAAACTACCTCTCGAGGAGGACGCAGTGGTACCCGAGGTAGAGGCCAACGTCCTCATTGCACCTATTGCAATAAACTTGGTCACACTCGCGATCGTTGCTATCAGTTACATGGAAGGCCTCCTCGCACTGCCCATATGGCCTAGTCCTCTGACTCTCCGCTGCCTCAACCTCCGAGCTCCTCCGCATCTCAGACATCTCAGGCTTCTATTGCCTCTGTTGCCCAGCCTGGTAATGCCTCTGCCTGTCTTTCCCACACATCTCCTCTTGGACCCTGGATTCTAGATTCTGGAGCTTCTGATCACCTATCTGGTAATAAGGATCTTTTCTCCTCTATTACTACTACCTCTGCTTTACCTACTGTTACCTTAGCTAATGGTTCTCAAACTGTGGCTAAAGGTATTGGTTTGGCCCTTCCTCTGCCTTCTCTACCTCTCACTTCTGTCCTTTATACTCCTGAATGTCCTTTTAATCTTATTTCCATCAGCAAAATCACTTGTACTCTTAATTGCTCTATTACCTTTTCTGATAAATTTGTGACCTTGCAGGACCAGAGTACGGGGAAGACGATTGGCATAGGACGTGAGTCTCAAGGCCTCTATCACCTCACCTCGGATTCATCTCCTACAGTTTGCATTTCCACTGATGCTCCTCTCCTCATTCACAATCGTCTGGGCCACCCTAGTCTCTCCAAGTTCCAGAAGATGGTCCCTCGTTTTTCCACTTTGTCGTCGCTTTCGTGTGAGTCATGTCAGCTTGGGAAACATACTCGTGTCTCGTTCCCAAAGCGTTTGAATAATCGGGCAAAGTCTCCTTTTGAGCTTGTCCACACTAATGTTTGGGGTCCTTGTCGAACTGCGTCTACTTTAGGATTTCAGTATTTTGTCACTTTCATTGATGACTATTCTCGATGTACTTGGTTATTTTTAATGAAAAATCGAGTTGAGTTATTCTCTATTTTCCAGAAATTTTATGCTGAAATCCAAACCCAGTTCAATATTTCTATTCGTGTGTTACGCAGTGACAATGCCAGAGAATATTTTTCAGCCCAATTTACTTCGTTTATGTCTCATCATGGGATTCTTCATCAGTTTTCTTGTGCTCATACTCCTCAACAAAATGGGGTAGCTGAACGCAAGAATCGACATCTTGTTGAGACAGCTCGTACTATCCTCCTCCATAGTAACGTTCCTTTTCGTTTTTGGGGGACGTTGTTCTTACTGCTTGTTATTTGATTAATCGTATGCCCTCCTCTGTCTTACATGCTCAGATTCCTCACTCCCTTATCTTTCCTGACCAACCACTTTATTTCCTTCCTCCTCATGTCTTTGGTTGTACTTGCTTTGTTCATATTCTCACTCCTAAACAGGACAAGCTTTCCGCCAAAGCCATGAAGTGCCTCTTCTTGGATATTCCAGACTTCAGAACGGGTATCGTTGTTATTCCCTTGAGACTCATCGATACTTTATCTTCGATGATGTCACCTTCTTTGAGGACTCACCATTCTTTTCCACCACTTCTGAGTCTCTTCCTGTGTTTGAAGTCTTGCCCATTCCCATTGTCTTCCCACCTGATGCTATGCCTCCTCGACCACTTCAGGTTTATCATCGTCGCCCTCGTGTCGTTGCTTCTCTCCCTTTTGCTGAGGCACCTGCTGACTCACTTCCTATCCCTTCGGCTTCACCTGCCCCGGCTCTGCCTTCTCCTAATGACTTACCCATTGCTGTTCGGAAAGGTACTCGCTCTACTCGTAATCCTCATCCTATTTACAATTTTTTGAGTTATCATCGATTATCTTCACCCTATTCTGCTTTTGTTTCTGCTATATCCTCTGTATCTCTTCCAAAGAGCACCCATGAAGCTCTTTCCCATCCAGGCTGGCGCCAGGCAATGGTGGATGAAATGGCTGCTCTGCACTCTAATGACACTTGGGATCTTGTTGTTTTACCCTCTGGTAAATCTACCGTTGGCTGTCGTTGGGTCTACACAGTTAAGGTTGGTCCTGATGGTCAGGTTGATCGCCTTAAGGCCCGCTTAGTTGCTAAAGGCTATACTCAGGTTTATGGTTCTAATTATGGTGACACGTTCTCCCCTATTGCCAAGATTGCTTCTATCCGCTTGCTTTTCTCCATGGCTGCTATGTGTTCTTGGCCTCTTTATCAGTTGGATATTAAAAAAATGTCTTCCTTCATGGTGATCTTGCTAAGGAAGTTTATATGGAGCAACCTCCTGGTTTTGTTGCTCAGGGGGAGTCTGGTTTAGTGTGCAGGTTACGCCGTTCTCTATATGGCTTGAAACAATCTCCTCGAGCATGGTTTGGCCGTTTTAGTTCTGTTGTTCAAGAGTTTGGCATGCTTCGCAGTACAACAAACCATTCAGTTTTCTATCATCATAACTCCTTGGGGCAGTGTATTTATCTGGTTGTTTATGTGGACGACATCGTCATTACAGGCAGTGATCAGGATGGTATTCAGAAACTAAAGCAACATCTTTTTACCCACTTTCAGACCAAAGACTTGGGGAAACTCAAGTATTTCTTGAGAATTGAGATAGCTCAATCCAGTTCTGGTGTGGTCCTTTCCCAAAGGAAGTATGCTTTAGACATCCTGGAAGAAACCGGTATGTTAAACTGTAAACCGGTAGACACACCTATGGATTTGAATGTCAAACTTGTACCCAAGACAGGGGGAGCCTTTAGGAGACCCCGGGAGATATCGACGGCTCGTAGGTAAATTGAACTATCTTACCATTACTCGTCCAGACATTTCTTTTCCTGTGAGTGTTGTTAGTCAATTCCTACAGTCACCATGTGATAGCCATTGGGATGCCGTAATCCGCATTCTTCTATATATCAAAAGTACACCAGGCCAAGGTGTATTGTACGAGAACAGAGGTCATACTCAAGTTGTTGGTTACATAGATGCAGATTGGGATGGCTCACCCACAGATAGACGTTCTACTTCAGGGTACTGTGTTTTTATTGGAGGTAATCTAATATCTTGGAAGAGTAAGAAACAAGATGTAGTGGCCAGATCTAGCGCTGAAGCCGAGTATCGAGCTATGGCTTTGGCAACATGTGAACTCATATGGTTGAGACATCTTCTTCGGGAGTTGAGATTTGGAAAGGATGAACAGATGAAACTCATCTGTGATAACCAGGCCGCATTACATATTGCATCCAATCCAGTCTTTCATGAAAGGACCAAGCATATTGAAGTTGACTATCATTTCATTAGAGAGAAGATCGAATCAGGATGTGTTGCTACAAGTTTTGTTAATTCAAATGATCAACTAGCAGACATCTTCACTAAATCTCTCAGAGGTCCTAGGATTAAATATATTTGTAACAAGCTTGGTGCATATGACGTATATGCTCCAGCTTGAGGGGGAGTGTTGAATATAATGTATTTATAGTATGTTATCTTTCCTTGTTAATATAGGTCACATGTATGGTAGTTAGGACTCCTAGCCTTGTATATATATATATATATATATATCTCAATTGTAAGTAGAAATTACATGAATGAGAATTAAGGTTTTTCTTCTTTCTCTCTCTCTCAACAACTAATGATAGATGAAATAGAAGAATTTCTAATTGTCACAACTCAGAAAAGATTTGGAAATTGAAGGCATAGAGGTTGATCCCACTACCACAAGTCTTCCTAAAAACGAATCCTTGCCCCATCACCTACCACAAAACAAGTGTATCTTAGAGAAATCTTTGAAAGACCAATGCAATGGCCTTCCAAGGGATCAATGTGACCATTTGACTAGAATATTGGCATCCCAACCATTGGGATGAAACCCATAGATACTCAAAATTACCTTATCCCAAAGAGCATCGCTTTCCTTTAGAAACCTCCAAAGCCATGTCATTAAAGGGAGCTCTATTCCTCAATGAAATCTTTTCAAACCCCAAACTCCCTTCCACCTTAGGCTTGCACACAAAGTTCCAACTTATGATTAAAGTGAAAATAAAAATGCCCTAGCAATATGGTGAGGGCATCAGTAGGGGATCATTAAAGTGAAACACACATACCCAATTCCTTATTGGCTCCAAACCCAAATATAATAAGAACAACAACAGAAAATCTAAATCAATACATCCCTAAACATGTATTGCTTCTCCAATCAAATTTTTAGGACAACCTAAACTCAATTTATAATATGTAGCGGTCATTAAACTAAGTGTTAGTCAACTTGCATACATAGTTTGGTCTACCACCTAACAGCTTAAACTTGTTAGTTAAATTGGAAGCCTAACAAGGTATCCATGCCTTAATTTTCAGGAAATCATAAATTCAATCACCATTACTTACTTATTCCCCCATTTACTAAACCATGTGCAAGCCGCAACTTCATGTGGGGAAGATAATTAATGCTATTAATCTTGAGTGTGATTCAACTCAATAAACATTTTTCATCCATTACATAACAACTAAAACCATAGATCAAACAAAGATGATAAATAAGATCTCATTGAGTTCAAGTAATAAGCGAAGGGTGATTAAAGATTTCCTTAGGTTAGAGAATCCGGACGTTGTGATGATTCAGGAAACAAAAAAGGAGAAGTGTGACAGAAGGCTAGTGGGCAGTGTTTGGATGGTTAGAAATAAGGATTGGGTTATTCTCCCGCCGTGTGGGGCTTCAGGAGGGATTTTGTTCATTTGGGACTCAAAAAAGTTGTGCAAGGAGGAGGTGGTATTAGGCTCTTTCTCGATATCGGTCAAGTTCGCCTTGGAGGGCTGTGGACCTCTTTGGATTTCTGCAGTTTATGGTCCAAATAGTCCCTCACTTAGGAAGGATTTTTGGGTGGAACTTTATGACATTTATGGTCTAACTTTTCCGTTGTGGTGTGTGGGCAGTAATTTTAATGTCATAAGGAGAAGTTTAGAAAAATTGGGGGGCTCTAGGCTAACTTCAAGCATGAGGGACTTTGATAGTTTTATTAGAGAATGTGAATTGCTTGATCCACCTCTTCGGAACGCATCATTCACTTGGTCAAATATGCAAGAGTCTCCCGTGTGTAAGAGATTAGACCGTTTTCTTTACTCAAATGAGTGGGGGCAGCTCTTTCCCCAAGGCATTCAAGAAACCCTTATTAGAAGGACCTCGGATCATTGGCCACTTTCTTTGGATACCAACCCGTTCATGTGGGGCCCAACACTTTTTAGCTTTGAGAACATGTGGCTGCAACATCCTAGTTTCAAGGAGAACTTTAGAAATTGGTGGAGGGGTTTTCAAGGAAACGGATGGAAGGCCACAAGTTCATGAGGAGATTACAATTTGTTAAAGCCAAATTTGAAGGAATGGAATAGCTTTTTTTGGAGAGCTTAATGAAAAGAAAAAAAGTATCCTCAAGGATTTAGCTAACTTTGACGCCATTGAGCAGGATGGGGGTCTCATCTCTGAATTGTTAGATCAAAGAGCCTTAAGAAAAGGGGAGCTAGAGGAATTAATTTTGAGGGAGGAAATCCATTGGAGACAAAAAGTTAGGGTGAAATGGGTTTAAGGAAGGGGATTGCAACTCTAAGTTTTTTCATAAAGTGGCTAATGGCAGGCGAAATAGGAAGTATATCAAGACATTGGAAAATGAAAGGGGCTTAGTGTTGAATAGTGCCGAGAGAATCACAGAGGACATCTTACTTTACTTTGAAAAACTCTACGCGAGTCCTATAGGAGAGTCTTGGAGTATTGAAGGATTAGATTGGTCCCCTATTTCGGAAGAGAGTGCGATAATTTTGGATGCCCCTTTCACTGAAGAAGAGATTTCTAAGGCCATTTTTCAGATGGATAGGGACAAGGCTCCGGGGTCTGATGGCTTTACTATTGCAGTATTCCAAGACTGTTGGGATGTGATTAAGGAGGATTTAGTGAGAGTGTTCGCAGAATTTCATAGGAGCAAAGTTATCAATCAAAGCACTAATGCCTCTTTCATTGTTTTCTTACCCAAAAAGAGTACGACAAAGAAAATCTCAAATTTTAGACTCATTAGTTTGATCACTAGTCTCTATAAGATAATAGCCAAAGTGCTCTCAGGGCGTCTAAGAGGGGTTTTACATGAAACCATCCATTCTACTCAAGGCGCTTTTGTTCAAGGGAGGACAAATAATGGATGCGGTCCTCATGCAAATGAGATAGTGGATGAGAGAAGACGATGAGGGGAGGAAGGTGTCGTCTTTAAAATTGACTTTGAAAAGGCTTACGATCACGTAAGGTGGGATTTTTTAGATCAAGTGTTGGAGAAGAAGGGGTTCAATCCTAAATGGATGAGTGGATGTTTGTCCTCGGTATCTTATGCAGTATCGGTGAATGGTAGCGCTAAAGGTTGGGTTAAGGCATCGAGAGGATTAAGACAAGGTGACCCTTTATCCCCCTTTTTGTTTACTTTAGTAGCAAATGTATTGAAAGAGCAGATGCCTTTTGAGAGCAGAGGAGAGAAATATGTTAGACTTTTCAGGGTGAAGTAGAAACAGAAACTAGGGTATCTCATTTGGCAATTTGCCGGATGACACCATCTTCTTTTCTAACCACTAGGGAGAAGACTTGCAGACTCTCAAGAGTCTTTTATAGCATTTGGGCATATTTCTGCGCTAAGGTCAATCTAGACAGAGTAATATTATGGTATTCAATTTGGATCAAGCTCATATTTTTCAGATTGGCTGAGACGCTTGAGATGAGGCTTCTGTTGGCCTATACTCTATCTGGCGTCTTCCTTATGGGTTGGGACCCAGGGCAGGTGGATTTTGGGATCCTGTGAATGAGAGAATTTCAAGAAGATTAGATGGTTGCAAAAAGCATACCTATCCTTCGGAGGGAGGATAACTCCAATCCAATCTTGACCTTACCCATATGCCCTGTACTTTTCTTTCTTTATTAAGTTACCCCGCTTCAAGTCGCCTGCAAAAATCGAGAGGTGCAGAGGGATTTATGCGTCAGGGGATTGGTGAAGGAAAAAGGATCATTTAGTCAGGTGGGATGTCTGTGTGCTAAAACGAAGAAATAGTGAGTTTGGTTTTGAATTATTCTCTGAAGAATCTCCTCTTTGAGGGAAATGGCTGTTTGCGGAGGTACCCTAGAGCGTTCAGTTCTATGGCATCAGGTCATACTAAGCATATTATGTTCACACTCCACATGGTTGGGGATGCCAACACAATAGTCAGATGGTCAACATCCTGTCCTTGGAAGGCTATTACTCAAGTTTTTCAGGAGTTTCCTCTTTACTCGGTTGTGTGGTAGGAAATGGGGAAAGAATTCGGTTCTGGAAGATTGTGGTGGGGGACCAACCTTTGGGATCCCATATATCCAAGTCTATTTAGAGTAGTCTTGGATAAAACATACCTATTTCTTCAGTTCTCGTCCTACTCGTCCTTTCTCTTGGAATTTAAATTTCCGTCGTAACCTGTCAGATTCTGAGATAGAGGACTTAGAAGGCCTCATACGATCTCTCGATGGATTGCATTTATCTCATTCAGTTCCAGATGCCAGATTGTGGCCCTTATCTTCTTCAGGGCTTTTTTCAGTTAAATCTTTCTTTCTAGCTTATCCCAATATTTCTGGAATCTCCTCAGTTTTTCCTTCTAAGTTCGTTTGGAATTCTCAAATTCCTTTCAAAGTGCAGTCCTTCATCTGGTTAGTGGAACACAAGAAGGTGAATACTAATGACATGCTACAAGTGAGAAGACCCTACAAAGCCCTTAGTCCGGATATTTGTATTCTGTGCATGAAGCATGGGGAATCAGCTGATCATATTTTTCTTCATTGCTCCTTGACGATTGGGTTATGGCACAGGTTATTTCAGTTAGCTAAGATGGATTGGGTCCCCCTGAGGAGCATCCTTGACATGATGTACATCAAATTTAATGGATTTGGTTCGTCTAAGAGGGGGATAAGCCTTGTGGCAAGCTGCAAACATCGCTCTTATTCGCGATTGTGTGGAGGGAAAGAAATGCGAAGGATTTTTAGGATAAAGCAAAGAATTCAGAGTTTCTTTTGGGACTCTATTGTTTTCCTTGCTTCTCTTTGGGCTTATTGTTCCAAGGTTTTTAAGGGGACTCCCCTTAATGTGATACAACTTGAGTGGATAGCAGTGTGTACTCCATAAGGAGTGGTCTTTTTAAAGTGTTTGTTTGTTTTTCAGTGTATTTTTCTATAGTTTAGATTTCTTTGGCAGGAGGATTCCTCATCCTTCTTTTGTACTTATTTTTATCTATCAATAAATCTTTGTGTCGTTTCCAATCAAAAAAAAAGATCTCATTGAGTCCATGTTCTACATCTGAAAAGATTTCATCTAGGCAATCTTGGAAATAGAAGATTCAGCAGCACTATCATCATACATATCAAAAGATCTGAAAAATCTGCTCAAGCCTGAAATTGAACCATGGCTAGCACAATTTGCTACCAACATATCCTCATCCACAGCTTGGTTTTGACTTTTACAATATAGCCACAGACCTTCACCTAACATATACAGGCAAAAACTTAAGGCTTGCTTTCTCATCTTCATGGATGAATGGTTAGACCCCAGTCCCTTCCCCCATTTTGATACTTGTTAAAGAGTTAAGAGTAGTTATTTGGTAAGGGGTAGTTCAGCCATTTTGTTCAATTTTGTAAAAGTCTATATATTTTGTGATTTACTTCTGCTATGGTGATCCCAATACTAGTGCATATGTGCTTAGTTGTATTTTGTGATGCATGTATAGTGTGAGTATGTGTTAGTACTAAAGTATCCAAACATCTCTATTTTTTTTTTCCAATTTGAAGTGCATAGTCCCTATTTTTAAGTGCAAATATAGTCTCTAGTAGTGATCATAAATCTGGATATAGTGTTGGTATTCAAATTACTTCAATAAAGCTAAAGGGACCTAACTATTTATTATGGGCTAAAGTTGTAATGGTGATTATAGGGGCAAAAGGGAAAACTAAACATCTCATGAAATATCCTCCTCTTTAGGGATCTAAAAGTTTTGATGAGTGGCAACAAATGACTTCATGATAATAACATGGTTGTGGAATGGTATGGAACCTTATGCTAGTGTGAATTTCATATTTATAGAAACTATAAAGCAAATATGGGATCCGGTTAAAGAGGTGTATTCTCAAGAAAAGAATATTTCTAAGAATCTATTCAACTGAATGAACATATTTTGAGGCAGAGCAGATGACAAACCTCTGAGTGAGCACTATGCATTCCAAAAGAGATGTGGAGGAATTGAAATGTGTATAAACCATTGTTTGCTGATATTGACGGTTCAAAGAGGAAAGGGAAGAGTTTCTGATTGCTAAATTTCTTTCTAGACTTTGATTTGAATATGCAAAGGTCAAACATGTATACTTGCTAGTGAGAATTACCATCTCTCAGCAATGTTCATGCACACCTTCAATGCATTGATCTACATCTTTTTCATCTGGGAATAATATTAAGAATACTTTCTGCACTTGCATCCACAGGACAAGTAGAGGTGGTCTCCTATTCGAAGCTGAGGCCAAGGTTTAGAAGGAGGTAGAGGTAGAAGTGACAACACAATGCTCACATTGTGGTAGGACTAATCATACCTCTAATAAATGTTGAGATACGTTTGGTCATCCTACATGGGCTAATCAGGTTGTCTCCTCTTTTGATGATGGAGTTGATGATCCTACTCTTGTTCAACCTACAGATGGTAGTAGGTA